>WTSP01021008.1:122699-134808 GCA_025331215.1 Actenoides lindsayi
GGGGGGGGGGGAGGGAGGGGGGAGAGAGGGAAGGAGAGGAGGGGGGAGGAGAGGAGAGGAGAGGAGAGGAGAGGAGGAGAAAAAGGGCAAGAGAGGAAAGCAAGTCAAAACAAGAAAGATGGGAAGGAAAAGAAAAGAGGAAGAGGAGGAAGGCAGGAACAAATGAATAAAAGAGGAGAAATGCAAGGAGGAAAAAACATGTTCGTACATGGAAACATCTGTCTGTCTACAGCCAAAGTCTTACTGTGCTACAATTCAGTTTAACTCAAATAAATCCAATATGCAATGCGAAGTCTTTGACATAAACAAGAAAAACCCAACAAAAACAAATCCCACATTTTTTTTATGTTTGCAAATGACTAACATTATGTTTACCAAATGCAATTTATTTCTGCTGGTATAAACAGATATTAGAATATTCCATTTCCCCAGAGACCTGCAAGGCCTTTTTTGTAACAAATAATTTGTTTATCTCTGCATTTTCAATTTCCAAATTTTGTACATTGTTAATAATATCACGATAAGATTTTAGGAAATACTTAAATGAAAGTTCTAATAAAGTCATTTAAAATCCATATATTCAGTTTCTTTCAAATTCTCATCCTGACAGAGTAAATCTTACCCTATTCCCTTGTTCACCCAGCCTGCAGCTCCAGAATAAACACCATAATAACAGATATTTTTAGCACCCAAAGGGCTTTGGGCAGCCTGGGGCTATTAAGATACAGTGCCAATAGCAATCTTAGTAGACAGTGGAGAGAAATGTATGAAGAGGAAAAAAAAAAATAATTAAAAGTTATGTACTATTGAGGTTGCTGTTTGCTCTACAGAAGCCTCTCCGTACCTGTCAAAGGGGGGGGTCATGTTTTCAGTTGCTTTTCCAAGGCAGACTTAGCAACACTGCAGGAATGATGGAGAGGCAGGCTGCTCATCTGGCTAATGAGTTGTATTTGCTGTCCTGTATCTAATATAGTCTTAGGTGATGTCTATACTGTTGCTTGGGGCTGACATTGACTCCCTTCAACCAACCTGGGTAATGTGAGCCACATTTCTTCATTCCAATCACTTCTTTGAGGCTATACCAAAGTAATTTACAGTTGTGCTTCTTACTAATATATCACAACCTGTCAAAGAACTGGCCTAGAGGGAAGTCATGGTGCTTTCTAAGAATTTTTCTCCTTAGCTGTAGTAGAAGAGGGAAAAGTGACACCAAGGGCCAGATGTCAAGAATGAGAGTCTGCACTAGTTTGACTTTCTTTCAGGTGTCAAGACATATTAAGTGTCCCAATCAGAAATGCTAACTATGCACACTCAAATAGTGCCAAACATGCTGAAGACAGAGAAACAGTTATGTGTGGTACCTCTCTACATTGGAGTTCAGGGGAATTTTCCAGACTGAAGGGCAAAGCTATCAGGCTTCAAGCTGCAAAGCTTGTGGCTCAATCAGTATGCAGCTCCATGCATAGCCAATCCACTGGGAGTTGACTATGTTCATACAGTCCCTGTTGTCCTCTATCTTTAATGTACGTATATGGCACAACAATCTAGTAGAGTAAGAAAGTGCAATTAAATTCATTTTGCAAACAGGAATTAAGTCACAGACACATGACTGAACTCTAGGTTTCAGGTGCTCAGTTAGGATTTTGCCATGTGTCCAGGAGATTGGAGTTGAACTCTGCTTTATCATGTCATCAGTTGTTAGTTACACTACTAAATACTGTCTCTCATTCAGCCAGGCAGAAGTAGGAAGACTGCAGAAAAGATCATAGAATTATAGAATAGTTTGGGTTAGAAGGGACCTTAAAAATCATCTTGTTACAGACCCCCTGCCTTGGGCAGGGACACCTTCCACTAGCTCATGTTGCTTAAAGCTCCATCCAACCTGGCCTTCAACACTTCTAGGGAGGGGGTGTCCCTAACCTCTCTGGGAAGCCTGTTCCTCCAGTGTGCCATGACCCTCATAGTATAGAATTTCTTCCTTATATCTAAGCTAATCTAAATCTAACATCTTGTCAGTTGAAGCCATTACCCCTTACCTTATCACTATGTGCCCTTGTAAAATGTTCCTCTACATATTTCTTCTCTTCTCCAGGCTGAACACACTCAACTTTCTCAGCCTGTCTTCATGGGAGAGGTGCTCCAGGCCCCTGATCATCTTTGTGGCTGTTCTCTGGACCCACTCCAACAGGTCCATGTCCTTCTTATGCTCAGTGCCTCAGAGCTGCACACAGTATTCCAGGTGAGGTCTCCCCAGAGTTGAGGGGAAGAATCACCTCCCTAGACCTGCTGGTCACACTTCTTTTGATGTAGCCCAGGATATGGTTGGCTTTCTTGGTCTGCAAACACACTTTTCTGCGTCCTGTGGAGCTTCTCAGCAACCAACACACTCAAGTCCTTCTTCTCAGAGCTCCTCTCAATCCATTCTCTGTCCATCCTGTATTTGTTCTTTGGATAGCCCTGACTCATGTGTAGGACTTTGCACTTGGTCTTGTTGATATTTATAAGGTTTGCACAGGCCTACCTCTGATACTTGTAAAGATCCCTCTGGATGGAGTTCCTTTCTTCCAGTGTGTTGGTTGTACCACATAGCTTGGTGTCATCAGCAAACTTCTGTACAGGGCATTCAATCCCACTGTCCATGTCACCAACAAAAATGTTGAACAGCACTGGTCCCAATACCAATCTTGTCAGGTTTAATCATGATTGTGATTCTTACTCATTTTGACATACATTCTTGTCAACCACTCCCTGGTTCACAGAAGCTATTGACCTTCCAAGAATACCTGCATTTAGAGTGACATAGATTATTAGTATACAAAGGTAAAATTCCATTTTTGATTAGCATTTACTAGGAAGAAAGGAAGAAAGAAAGGAAGAAAGGAAGGAAGGAAGAAAAGAAGAAAGGAAGAAAGAAAGCAAGCTGTCAACACTGTAAGGGGAAAAGTGTTCAGTGTATTCTAACTGCATCTCTATTCTGTTAAATGCACATTCTATTTGTGTAATAAACATTCTTAAAACACTTTGAAGTTTGATTTCAAAACCAAATTGAGCTGCTGAATTATTTTTCCAATGAATTTTCCAGAACACAAATGTTTTTGGAAAACAGTCTTCAATGCCATGTTCATTCTTCTAAATGGAGTGTCAGGGAATGTTAGGTACACTTAACAGCATTATAATTACAATTTTGCTAGGATACAAAATGTCAAGACACGCCAGATGTTCTAAGCAACACTGCAAGTATACATGCTATATTTTTTCTTCAGCAAGTGGCTAGACAAAATTAAGCAAATTAGATATCCCCAAGTAATAAGAGGGGCAAAAGGCTAAGGACTACTATGTACTGAATTCATCTCGATAAGCAAAATACATCTTACTGGTAGGAATGATTTCACCAGTTCTCAAGTAGGATTTCTGAATTTTTGCCACAAGGAGCCCCTATCCAATAAGGCACTTAAGTCCAAGTGCAATTTTACTAAAAAGTCAATAGAAGAACCACAAGCATATTTTGCATTGTGCTGGGCAGAATCAAATCACAAACCCCTAGATATAATGGAATGCAATTTCTCACCACACAGACATAAAGGAAGTGTTTTAATGGTAGTAAATCTCCAGGGCAAAGTAGTAAGTGAGGACCCTGGCAACGGCAGGGCTCCAAAGGAACATCTTGCTATAAAGAAAAACAGGCCAAGCCAAGCCAGGAAAACAAAGTCTTTGCTGCAGTTTATTTCCCTCTTTAATTCTCTCCTAATTCCAAGTGTCTCTGATATCTGTTGGGATTTTTTTTTGCAAGTTTTTCCCTTGTTTCTTCTCACTATATGAACTGTCTAAGATCTGTTCAACAGAAAACTTGATTTATAACTGAAATCAGTGAAGACTAAGTCACTGCTAAATAAAGGATTTTAACGATTAGTTATAAGGTTAATCCAAACCAGTGATGCAGTTTGCAAAACCTTAGTTTGAGCACAATTTATATAAGTGCACAAAGGACATTTTTATGGAGTGTGTTTTTCAGTACCTTGCAATGGTGATTAAAATACCTAACCTCAATTTAAAAGAAAATACAAGAGTAAAATATTTTAAAAGCCAGATTCAGATTTTTTAAAATTGTTTCCCTTATATTATTAAATTGAAAACAGGTCCTGTTAATTTTCTTTCTTTCATTTTCAGTGGGCACATAGTCAAATCTAGGCTTATTTTATTATTCCATTAATTACTGAAATATGTATCTTGGAACAGTAAACTTTCCTCAAAAGGCAACTCAAGGATGATGTATTTTGTAAATTGACAAAGAGAGGGAATAAGTTTGACTACTAGGAGGAAATGTAGCACAAAGCATTTAACAGCTGTATGAAAGATTTCTTAAACAAAAAATATTCATCAGTAATGCACTAGGGAGTAGGATTGAGAGTTTACCTTCTTGGATGACAGATTCAATTTTGCATATACTTTGTATTTTTTTGGTGCTGTGCATTTCTAGAGGTTCAGCTGGACAAGTAACTCTGCAATGCAGAGAACATGCACTGCTGTAGGAGTTAGTAACATTCATACTTCACAGCTTTTAAGAATGTAATATTAGTAATATTCTCAAGAAATAAAAATGGATGGAACAGTTCAGTTAAAAACAAATAAAACCCATGGATTCCAGAAGATTATATTGCCTGTAATAACTTTAGAAATATCCTAATACTAAACGTCTCTCATATAACCAAAAAGGTCATGAAAAGAGTCATGTTAATTAACAACCAGAACTTCTAAAACTGTGCTTTTGCAGAAGCAATTTTATATTAGATCTACCTGAAAGAGTTTTATTTCACACTTCTGTATTCAATCAGAACAATTTAAAAATTGTACAAAACCACCTTTGCCAATATGCTGCTGAAAGCACAGCAACTCCACAATATGTATTCTCTTCATGCAAAGACCAATGTTTTTCAAAAGATGATGAGCCAGAGAACTGGAAGTGTGTCTGAATCCAGCAAGGTTCCAGCTGACTGATGGAATGACTTCTTCAGTACAACAAAGTTCTCTAAAATTGCTTAAGGACTCAGTTATAACTCATAGATCACTACCCAAAAATGCTTCTCAGGATCCTTGTGAACCGCTTTTTTTTTTTTTTTTTTTTTTTTAAGCCAGAGAGGTTCAGAAAAGTTTGTATAAGCATGACATAAATATAAAATAATTAGATGAGAAGCAAGGAACCAATCTAGGGACTCCAAGTCTAATAGAACAATCATCCAGCACAATGATCAGGAAGAGGAAAATCATTGAAACCATCAGTCCAGAGTATAACAGCAGTATAAAAGGCAAATAGGGCAGAGAATTGTTAGGTGACACACAGAATATAAAGCAGCAGAGGTCTTTACAGAATAGGTTTATTTTGCTGTAATTGGAAGGAGTATTAAACTGCACAGGTGGCAGATAGCTGTGAACAGTCTAAAATACTTTGTCAGAGAAACTGGAAAAGAATAACTATTTTGGGTAAGAACACACCTTTTTTCCCATTTGCATAGTACTTAATACAATAAAATCCTCGACTGAAATGCTTTACTGTCTCACAAACCATTATCATGATTTAAGTCAAAGAGCTTATTGAAAAATGATTTAAAATTTGAAGAACACAGTTACAGAAAATGCCTGAAATTGTTTCTTAAACAATATTTTGTATATGTAATGTGTTCAAAGACTGTACCACCCAACAGCCTACATAGCAAAAGCCTCGTTCTGGGCAAGTCAGAGAATGTTTTGCCATCAATTCAGATCAAGACCTTAACTCAGTGAGGCCAGCACTATACTGGTAGAAACCTTTGAACAACCAACACCAACTAAATTCCACTAGAAAGGATGTTATTCCAGGTATTTCTGACCTTCACTGGGGTTATTCCCAATTCATATCAGGAAGGTCAACTTTTCCTATCCAAGAACTAGAATAAAGCACAGATTCAGAAGCATACCCACTTTGCTTCACATACTTTTCAAATTTTCCTTTGAGACTTTTCACATTATCTTGTCACAGTTCAGCACTGAACTACTCTGGGTGTTTAAGCCTTGTGCTTGGCTATCTATATAATAACAATGTTCTATCAGATGTTTTTTTAAGCCTCATGCAACTGTAACCTCTATTCTGCACACCAAGCCAATTTTTTTTTTCTTGACTGTGAACCAAAATAATTCTGAAAACAATTAAGCAAATAATGACAGATTAATAAAGATGTATGTTCTAATTTAATATGTTTATTTACTTTTTCTCATGACCTTCCAGTAATTGAATGATTTTCATCCACACAGTCTCACATACCATAATGAATTTTGATATACTGAAATAAAATTAAAATACAGTGTCCATTTGGGAAAGGTAGAAAATACTGAAGTGAACATTTTTAAAGGAACAGAAATACTTTGTTCTTTGCTGTCACTATAGCTATTACAGCCATAAGATTTTGATACATCCTGTATTTTTTCTGTAAACTGTTTTTTTAACAGGACTTCCCAAAAGGAAATGTATTATTTTGCCTCTGAAACAGAAAACTATCTCTCATTTACTATTAACTCCAAAAATAAGAAAAGAAATAAAAAAGAAGATCAGTATAATAATAAAGCAATCAGAATTTACACACTTAAAAATAATGAAAATTCCATGCATTCAACACTTGAAACTCATCTGTCAGGTACACACAGTTCCAATTAATAAAATTGATTAAAAAACCCCAACAGCTTCTAACGTTTATCACTGGGAGTGTAAGAATGTTTAACACTTAAATTCCAGATCAACAAGCTATGCAAAGAACAAACTAGGTCAGTTAATCTATCAACTTAAGAAATAATCATAATATTAATAATAAAGATAAATATTACCAGAAGGAGGTTTGCAGACTATTGTGATTTTTTAATCTTGAAAGTAGACATGTATCTATAAAAAATATTAATACTGGTAGACAGAATTTCATTTTTTTCCCAAATACTTTTGTACTTATGGCCTATGAAATCTCCCTAGACATATACAGAAACAGAAAATAAATTTGTTTAAGGTTTCTCTTCTTTTTGGACAATTTAGAAGAAAGCTCTAAGTTTATGAAATATGACAAATGTTGTGATTCTTACTCTCAGAGACAACACTAGGAATCCAAGAAAGACACTTTTCGGAAATGGCTTATGCTAGATATATTCTACTCAGATCTTGTATCAGAAAAAAAGTATTTTCAAAACACTTGTTTAACCTTTCAGAAGATACAAAAAGAAATCGCAGTGCCCTTAAGAGGGGAGAAAAAAAAATAAATTATGATAATCCTTTGCAGGAAAAAATTTGCTGAATATGTACCAGTGTTTAGGATTTTCTTCTGCGTAAATTTAAATATGTACAGACTGGAATTTCATTCAAGTATTTAAAAAATTGAGATGTACATTGAAGGGTGAATAATGTTTCTGACCTAGAAATGGAAAGTCATCCGCAGTTCACTATGAATAAAGAACACTCTGCAAAAAAAAAAGTGTTATTCAAATGCAGAACAGAACAAACCATCTGAACATAAGGTAAGCAAAATTATTCACAATTATGATGTGGGGTTTCACTGGGGGGGAGTTTTTTGTGTTTCCCTTTATTTCTTTGCTTGTTTTTGTGTGAGCCCAGGTTGTTCTTGTTCTGTGTAGTTACTCACTATTGGTGAGGGACAGAACATAATGTAGCTCAAGCAGAAGGCAAAACATCACCTCCAAACAGTGGATTTGCTCTTTGTTCAGTCCAGGACTCTACCACCTACAAGAACATGAAGTAGTTGAAATAAGAAAATTGTCCCTAGCTATATAATCCATATGAGTGAAAGCATAACCACAGATATTTAGTGGCAATCAATCAGTTATACATCTTTTGCTGTATGTTAGCAAAGCCAGGTGTTTCATTTTCTCTGCTCTGCTGTAACTTGAAATTCCCTATGTCAGGTACCTATTTTTCTTTTTTTCTGCTTTGTTCCTTTGAGTAGCTCTGGCAAGAAGGGTGGGGCTGAGAATGGGAGGAGAAGGGATGCTTTCAGCCTCTGCTGACCTGAGCTACTTCAGAGCATTCATTTGACTGGTTGTTCAAGCAGAATGGCTAGAACTCAGTTTAATATTCAGTATCCTGGGTGGAAGCTGAAAAAAGTTGTGACTCCTTCCCCCCATATACATGTTGCAAGTTGGTTGATTCACACTTTGATCTCCTTTTAACTTTTTGAAAGGTCTTAAGAATTCCTGATCACAGATTCAAGCATAGCAATAAATAAGATCCTGCAGCCAACACAGGGAGTTCAGCAAAACAGTTTAGCAGGCAGACCAATGGAGTTAAATCGCATTAATAATTAAATGACATTTCATTTGACTCCTGTGAACAAAAGATCAATTTTTAGACGTGTGTATCTGGAGAGGAAATTTCCCACCAAAACAACAAATATCTTCATGCTAACCACATCATTATCTAGATCTATGCTGTGCAAATTATTGCCTAAAAAAAAAACAAACGTCTTGTAAACCAATATATGAATTAATTGCTTGCATTAATTCTTAACTATGAAAATAAAAACCAGAAAAGGGATTTTAACAATCATTACCTTGAAAAATATTCACCTGTCTGAATTAGGAAAATTCTTAGAAGCAGTATTAGACTATAAATAGGGAAGTGATGCATTTACGGCGAAGATCAGGAGACATATTTCACCCAAGAAATTGGTGAAATTCTTACTATTCAGAACAGTAAAAACCATAGTTCTATGGAGTGTGTCTGACAGTAAGATTTTAAAAAGATCTAAGTGTTTGACCTTTTTTTAATAAGTAGACTATTTCAAATGAGCACATCTGGTTTATGTTCCTAAACCTCTGGCCTTTAAAAAGTTCTGTTCCCAATTCACACAAAATACCATTCAGGATTGTTTGACATGCTGACCTTCCCCATAGGTGGCTGGCTGAATAAACCGATTAAATAGATTCAGGAATTTAGCATATATAAAGCAAGTTAACACTTGTATCCTGGAATCATTAGTAAATATACTTACTGTTCCTCTATGCTTTCTACTGTAAGTGTGGAATTGAACTGGGATTTTAAAAGTCCAATTATAAATAAAGAAAGCATTCATTAATTTTCTTGTCAGAAAAGTTTCCATTATATTGTCACAGTTTCTTAGATATAAAGCAACATAAATCAGAAGAACTCAAGTAATTACAACATTAAATGTCATTATGGTTTCACACAGATTGAGGCACTGAAGAGGTGGACAGGTTAGGTACATAAATTCAAATGGTCAGTAAATATTTCACAAACTCTTTTGTACTAGGCAAAGTTAAAAATTAAATAGTGTATGGGCTGTGAAGGTTTCCTTTTCTTCTTTTTTTTTTTTTTAATCGTAACCATTAATAGGACATTCATTGTTATTTGTGTAGAGTGTAATTCTTTTTGACTTTGCCTTCCATTTGCCTGGAGGACAAGCCAGTTTAAAACTGTTCAGCACACTGCACCATGCATAACAGGTAATCTGTCTAATTAAGGCCTGTAAGGATGTTCAAAGTAAAATATTGAAGAGCTTCCATAACCTCACTTTCACCCTCCCTGTGTACCGCAGCTTCTGAGACTCAGAGATACCCTAGCCATTAACTCAAGTGTTTACACTCTAAGCTCAAATTCTACTTTGCCAGAATGGTTCATTTCACATTTTACAAGTCTGTTTTCTCATTTACAGGCAGAAAGCAATTTATCAAATTTTTATATTACATTTCTCAGCTTGTTCCAATATTGGATGATATAATATATGCCTGGAAATTCAAAATGCAAAAGCATACTGTGGCTTTACCCAGGGACCTAATAAGATTTATATCCACATTCTCTTTTTGTCTGTGTTCATTTGGTGCATTTCAATGAATTATTAATTATGACCAACAATAAAATATTATTTTGCTCTGATGCACAGCAAAGAGAAAGATACCCAAGAGAAATCCATCTGACAGCTCAAAGTAGACATGGCCAAAGTATGCTTACAAGTTTCTCATCAAGTATAGCATGACATGCATCTGCCCATCAAATGAACCAGACTGACTGAGCCTCTCTGAAGATACAGATGTAATCTATGGGGAGGTAAAGTCAAGATTTATTACATATTGGGAGGCACTGATTTGATTTCTTTTTTATAAACAGCCAAAGCTACAACAGTGAACATGAAAAGATTTCATTCTATTTTCCAAACCTGTTTTTAAAGGTTGACATATGGGATGGAAATTTATGGTAGGATGCATGTTCTGAAGATGACAGAAGTCAGATTCAAAGCTGCATGTAATAGCTTTTTACTTTGGAGATTTAAATCATACTTAAATTTACCATTATGTAACTGCTATAAATATGTTATTATCTGCTCAGAAATTTGTTTCCATTTTACTTTTATTATGTTTTCCTAACTGACCTTAACACAAGTTTTCAGAATATTCTAGGTACATATGCCTCACCTTCTTGTCATTTAAGTTACACGTCTTGGTTTTTAACATAATGAAAAAAATACAGTTTTTCATGTATTTTGGCTACATAGTATTAGCATTCTTTAGGCATTACTTACTAATGAATGTCACACAGCTCTACAAGTTTCTTTACTGTCAAGGTCATTATAAGAAGTGTTTTTGAAACTGCAGTGAACAAACTTTAAAAAGAAATGAAGTTTCTCTCCCATATAGCTATCCAGAGACTCAAAAAACATCTTGTAAAATATTCAGAAAAAATGTCAAGTTAAAAGCAATATAGTAGGACTAAAAACATTTCTGATTTACACTTAAAATAGAGTATTCAGATTTGGTTTGGTCTTCACGCTATAAATAAGAAACTTACAGAAGATAACATTGTGCCTCACACATTAAGCTGCACTTTCAATAAGACTATTTTTTCTCTGTAAACTCTTCAATTTAACTCGAAACCTATTAAAAATATGTTCAGTGTGCTAAATAGACTTAATTGAAGAATATAGTATGCATTTTACCAATTCCGTAAAAAAGCACTTTTTACCACAGAATGAATGAAATGTTTCATGCTTACAAAGGATCACTAAGAATGGTAAGAAATTTGCTTTGAAAAAAAAAAAATCATACTAAAAACTAGCTTAACGCTTTTTTGAGGGAGAATTGTCTGCTAATGGATTTTGGCAGGCTGATCACACCTACAATAGCATCAAGCATACCAAATTCTTCTTCACACCACACAGTCCCCAAGGGATCATCAACCTATAGATTTAAAGCCATGACCTTGCACCTTTCTATAGTTAACTGTCAACTGGTTGTTGGCCAGGCTACGAATGAGCATGAGATCCCTTCTCTGTTTATATTAACTACAAACACTGGTTTTAGGTAAGACCAATTCACAATGTACATCCTCTATGTTTTGAAGTTTCCTTTACAATCTCTTCTTCAGCTCCTACACACCATTAAAAATCAGGATCTGATCTGAAATGCTAGACACTCTTTCACTGGACACGTCTGTCCACTTTCTTTATAACTGATGAACTTCCTCAACAAAACTGAATTTCATCATCTGTTTTCTTCCTACACCTTTCATCATTTCACAGGGAAATACCTGATTTTATGAAAGGCAATAACAGTTACTTGTTTTTCAAAAAAGGGGACATTTCCAAGTTGATACTCTCAAGCTGAAACTGGAAGCAAGTCCATCATTCTTATGTGTTTTATAGGCACACCTTTACATGAGTGTCATTTACTCCCTTGTCTACTTCAGAGCCTGAATCAGTAGCAGCAGGGAAGCTGGGCTGCCCTGCCCAGTGTAGCTCCTGTGCTTACAAACGTGCCTTGGTGCCCCCCTGCAGTGTTCATGAGGGAGGGGAGCTGCTGGCTCCTTTGATGCTGGGTGCAAAAGGTTAGTTAGTGAAGTACAGTGAAAAAGGCAGACTCGTGCCTCTGCTCTGTCCTTCATGAAAGTGCTAGGAAAAGAATCATTATAGCAGCAAGAAGCAGGATGTTGCACAGGGGAAGTTTCTCAGTGTCTCTTTCACATGCCTGTATCAAGTCAGGAACAATCTGTCTGATTCTTGGTGAGATTAGATAGATTTTTCATTTTACTGAGATGGGTGGGGGGGGGGGGGGGTGGGGGGGGAGGGGGGGG
>WTSP01021009.1:0-16885 GCA_025331215.1 Actenoides lindsayi
AACTAATTACTTTTTCCCCAAGAAAGGTTAAAAAACACCCCCACCCCCCCCCCCCAATTCTAAATTAAATATGATAATGTGAATTAATACATAAAATACTGATTGGCACAAGCGTGTCATACTTTTTATTTCATTGCATTTCTAGAGCATAGTTGTTTTCTGTTTCCTCCTGTAGCTTGAAGTGTACAGGGGACTTTTGGAAAGGTCACTGTGAAGTGTTTGGTTTCACACACATTTGTATTGCTTTCCTAAAATCATCTCTTGTTTGTCTGGTCTTCATTACATGTATGCAAATTTATGTATAATTTTCTGTGCTACTTTTTTTTTTTCTTTTTTAAGTTGGAATTGTGTATTTAAAGACTTTCCAATTAGAAGACTGTAGGTGGATGACTGTTTCCTGTGCTTCACAAGGCCATGGGAAATAAAACTAAAACCCCCAACCCTGATGTTTTATTTCAAGATTTTACTGTGTTTGATCTGCTTGCATGCTGCTAGGACAGACTGGAGGGAACAATTGGGTCTCTTCTTCTAGACCTGCAAATATTGTACTTCAACTCTACTGTATAGCCTTACCATGTAGCAATCACATATCATCTTAGGTGCGCTCAACTTTGGTGCCTGATCTGAGAACATCATCCTGGATGAAGGCTTAAAAATTAAGCTTAAAACCTAAACAAAACATACCAACCAAACAAAAAACCCACAGAGAAACAATGTAACACTCTGTCAACTGCAAGTTTTACCTAGCTTAATTCTAGCCCATCTTCAAACAAAAGTACGAAACACAAATATGTGCTGACACAGGCTGCACACAACTAATGTTTTGAACCTGTAAGTCAGAGACTTCTTAGTAGGTGGGAGACTTGTAGAAGCATGGTCTGGGGCAGCATTTAGACATTGAATCTAAGTGCAGTTAAGGTTAAAAGGAACCTCAGGAAATCTTTAATCCAACCTGGTTGTTCAAGGCTTTTTCCAGTCAGGTCTTGAAAACCTCCAAGGATGAAAACAGCACAGCTTCTTTGGGCAACCCTTCCACTGCTTGATTGTCCTTTACGAAAGGACGATGAAAGTGTTTCCCCTTCTTTTGGTCAGGACCTCTCTCCTTTAAATTTACATCCACAGTCTCCTGCCATGCACTGCTGCAGAGAGCCTAGCTCTATACTCAGTGGCTGCCTGGGACAACTGGTAAAAAGATGCATTTGGTTTTTTGGCAGAGTGACAAAAGACATGCTTTACTCAGAAGAAATAAGGGGTTCTGTCATGGGATTTGAATCACAGAGGCAGCACTTGCAGAAGAAAGCATTGTAGAATAACTGCTGTTTGTCTGTGTATATGGTGTCCAAGCCAAATACATCAGTGACCACACTGGTAGGCAGAAGCCAAGCAAGCAGCAATTGGGATTTCCCCTCTTTCACTCTTCCTTCTCTCGGCACTTTCAGGCTTTGCTAATTATTTTGAGTCACAGGTATCTATGTGTGTCCTACTTGTCTGCTGTAGTTACTGGTGTGTATTTTATGAATTATTTTTCATGCAATATGCAGTTTAGTGCTTGTAGGAAAATGGGATTTTAATTGAAATCTGTGGTCATCTGGACCAGTCTCTTCCGCCTGTATGCGCATAAGGCACATTTACTTGCTTTGTAAAGCTCTAGCTTAATTTTTCCTCTCTGTACACTGCAAAAAAAAAAAAAAAGACTGATTATAGTGGGTCTGACTAAGGAGCCACATAGGTCAGTGTTCTGCTCCTACAATGGCCATAATAGGCAGATAGTAAGGAAAAAGAATGTTAAAATCATACCAGGTATTTCCTGTGAATTAGTTTTCTAGCCTCTTGGCAGTCTTCATCTTGAAGACTTGCAGCATCAGATGCAGGTTAATAAATAGATCTAAGTTAATTTTATTTTCTGTCTGCCAAGTACGTGTTCAGTCTCCCCTTGAACCAATCTAGTAGCTAGCATCCAAAAAATCATTGGGCAATGAGGGCCACATTTCTAAGAACCCTTAGAGCCATGTAATTATTATTTCCTCTTCCCTCCAAAAACCCAGTGTGGTAGCTGTTAGCCTCATGTATCTAGTTATTCTAGAGCAAGGCTGTCATAATGGATAAGAGGCATTTTCTAACTTAATTTTGTTTCATTTGTTGGGATCTCTGGTCTGTTCTCTTGCTCCTGATTGACAGTCTGTTACTTAACAGCCATCAGTCTATTGCTGTCCCTTAGGATCTTTTATTTTCTTTTAACTGGTGGTGTGGCTGTGGTACTTTTCTCACTCTGTGCAGGCACTTGAACTTCTAGATTTTAGTGGCTCATCTGTTGAGGAAGAACCATACCTGAAGATGAGGGGTTTTTGCTAATCTGTTCACATCCACCACTAAGTTCCCTGTTAGGCCTTTGTTTCTGGAAGTACGTATTAATACAGATAGGTTTAGACATCTTTTGTATGCTTCTCTTCTTTTGTTTGAGATACAGGCCCTGACTCTTGCACCACTTTGAGAAGTTCGGGATCCTTATCAAGTTATTGTGCAGCCAAGTCTATATGACCTCTTAACCATCTCCTTTTAATTTACTAGAATTTGTAGCAAGGTCAGACTTCTGAAATAAGTATCTTGTTAAAGACTGTTAGAATGAAAACACAAATATTATCTGAACCAAGCACATTTGTTCAGCACAAACCAGTAAGTTATTTTATAAAACCTCTTCAGTTACAAAAGCCCATCTTTTACTTAATTCAGGTAAGAAACATGTGAGCTATAACATCTACACAGGCCCTACCAGGTAACCAGTTGGCTTAAGCTTGAAAGTGTTGACATTTTAATTTATCTTGGAATTTATTTATTTATTTATTTTGTTCTGGGGATAGAAAGGGGAAAAAAGGACTTGAGCATTGCTTATCACTATTGAAATTTTTTTTGCTTGTATGTAAAAATTGCTATGTAGAGACTGAGGCTCCTGTGTTTACAAATTTTATGTGGATAAAGGCTAGGTGAGAAGCTTGCTCCTAATGATTGAAGTGGTGGCAGGATAAACAAATGCAATATTCATTCTTGAATGGGTCATTGATTTAAAATAGCTTCTTAATTGGTTACAGTGCTTTTTGTCTTGTTTTGCCTCCTCTTCCGAGCCAGCAGCACTAAAGGAAATCAAGCTGCTACATCTTTTGTAATTGGAAAAAAGTAGAGAAGTTTTTAATGCTGAATGCTAAATTAGGTGTGGTAGCAGATGAGAACTGAGTTATCTGCAGGGTTTCTTTTTGTCATCCTGAGTGTTTACTCCATATTTGCATAGTAAGGTTTTTTTAGATTATAAAGCAGAAAACTGTTACGCTAAATTAATTTAGTAATTATTATTATTATTTACAAAAAAGCTTTTCTCTCTTCCTTCCTGCATTCTTTTTAAAAGAACTTTAGTTTTTCTGGCCAGGAATATGATGCTTTTCAATTTCATATGTTTTTCCTGAATTTAAAAAGCAAATATGTTCTTCAAGATCTTTTGAGCTTGTGAAAGATGACCTTTTTATTGCAAAGTTTACAAGCTAATTAATGTTCTGGTACCCTGAAGCAGTATATTCAACAAACCTAACTTCAAAAAACTCTTAAAACAACAATGTACTGAGTAGACATTTAGGAAGAGCTCTGATTACTCTTAGTCTGTTATCAGAGCTCTTAGAACTAATTTAATCTGAGTAATTCTTCCAAGCTGCATTGAACAGACAGATCAATGATGTGAAGTATAATCTCAGTTTCTTCCATACAACCACTTTTTTTGTATTTGTAGGTTAAACTAGGAATTACTCATTATTATGAATACTTTGACAAGCCAGAACTATGGCAGTGACTTATTAGCTTTATTTTTAAAAGTGTTTTAAGACAGTTATGCAAAGTTTGGCAGCAATTGTCCTTGTAGTCTGTATCCCGGAGTGTTAGTAACAAATTGAGATGCAAAGCATGTGTATTTTTCTTTTGTGCTGATGTGGCTTGTTAGTTTTTGTAGACTAGATCCAGTCTGAAATACTATCATGACTTCAATCTTCCTGTTTTCAACAAGCCAAATATCAACTTCATACCGATTACTGGTCAGACAACAGTACTTAGCAATACCTTACTAATACCCTAGTTACCTGGTGCGCTATTCTCATCTTGTCTTATATGACACATGTTCTTCAGAATGTAGAAACAATTTTGGCATATGTGAACTGGAACCCAGCAAATATTCCCTGCATGTCTGCTCTGTTCTTCATCCTATTTTAGTCATAATCTTTTCAGAAGCACTATTTAATGATGCGTATTTTTTCCTTATGCCGGTTGCCTCTAGATCAAAAAGTCAAAAGCTTATCCTTCTCCCCATGCCAGGAGTATTGTAGGTTTTTATGTAAATAGTCATGTAACTTCTTACGTACTTACATTGAGAGTTTTCTGTGAGTTTGAGTAAAGATACAGGTATTTTGGAATGCAGGAAGTGGAGTGGAACCTTTAAGTGCTTGATCCTGCAGCAAATTGTGTTCTACAGTTGCTCTCAGATCCTTGTATGAGAAAAAGCAATTTAATGTACTAACTCCAGGATGAAAGATTTTGGGGTTTGTGTGTATAGTGTTGTACTTCAAAGTATAATTGTATGACATTGTAATTTCAATTAGACGAAAGCTACAAACATCTGTAAAATGTTGAGACATGCTGAATGATTTAAAACCTTGATGTACAGAGAAATTTTGGAGAGCAGTCTTTTGGATGTGTCCTTTAAGAAAAAAAGGTGAAGATATGAATTGAGATATTCCACAGTAGTATTTGATGTCAAATATAACCTCCCTCCCCCCCCCTTTTTTTTTTAAAATTATATTCATTTCTGCTATAGTATGTTGAACAGAGGTTAAAGGATATGTTGGGGCTTACATTATTAGTTTACAGATTTGTCTTTTTTGTTCATGATGTTTGAGCCTACCAAATTTTAGGCTTACGCTTTGGGGATAAAAAAAAGTGAGATGGGGACAGCATGCAATCAATACTCAGTGTTACAGAACTGGGTGAAGGGAAGTTTGTACTACGGTGAGAAATGGCAAAGCATTGCTAGAAGTCTGACCATAAGGCTGTTAAATTAATGAAACACTTCTTTCATAAAAAAGTCACATTTCTTTCACCGAGGTATTAAATACTCCAGTAAACTCAGAAATATGATAATTTTTCAGTTTTGGAGATCTACAGCTGAGTGTTAAAGTAGCATATATTTGGTATGATGAGTACTCTAATAAAGCATTCTGGTCAAGTATATTGGAATTGGGCACTTTGAGCATACTTGTCAAGTGCAGGCCCCTAATTTAATTGTTAATCAGATATTTAGGGGCCTGCAATAAGATGCTTCTTAGTAATGGCATAGCTAGAGTTTAGTTGGTTCTAACATAACCTGTGGAAGAATTTCCTTTTCAACCTATTTTTCTAATCTTTTGATTTGTTACTAATCGAAAGAATTGAAAAAGGACAAAGTCCTTAATACTTCTTAATGAATTCCTCTGGCTAGAAAGACATAGAAACCCTAGAGGTAATTCTTTATGAAAGGGGAAATAAACTAAAAATTAAGAAAACTTGTACTTGTATATCCTGTTGATATATCTTTATGTGCACTCACTGTACAAGTTTTCGTAATTATCTTGCGTGAAATAAAGATACCTGCGGCAGTTGACTTTTACAGCAAAATGTTGGAGTTATTTTTAGCCTGAGGCAGAAACTGAGGAGCATCCTATTATCTGAGTCTTTTCTTTAGTCTAAAACATAAATGGGTGCTTTAATATAATCCCATTTTGTGGGTTTACTTCTTGCTTTCAACTGAAAAAAAATGGGTCTCGTCAGATGTCAGATCTGTTTTTGTCAAGCTTACCTGGAGGCTACTCGAATGCAGGTGTTGCTAAGCAGCTCAACACTAGAAACCACTTCTCATAGCATGTTACATTTTTTATAAGCTGCAAGTATGTTTGAGAATCAAACCAAGAAATTAGAAATAGCTATATTAATGTATTTGTAGACATGTTAAATATTCCAAGCTACCATTCTGCTTCCCTTTTTGACTCTTAATAAATCTGCGGTCCATTTATTTAGAAAGATTTGGAGGTTGTTTGTATCTTTATAAGTTTTAAAGCTTGCAGCACTTACTGCTACCTGTCTCAGAGAAACTGAAAACTGAGATCTGAAGCCTGAGTTCTCTACATTGTAAGCTATCAGTTAATTATCTCTTCCATTATGTTGAGTGTAGACATCCTCACAGCTTCTCAGAAGCTGTTTGAGGATTGTTGTTGTGCTTTGAGATCTCACTTGGGTTGACCTGGGAGCACCACGATGGTGTTTGTACACTGCTGAACTTGTGTTTAATAAATCACGCTGACCTAACCTGGCTCCATCTAGAATTACTGGGAAATGCTGGGATGCAAATGTGATGCAGCAGTGTTCAAGCAGACTCTCAGACCTTTGAATGTCAATGTTGCTTCCCACTTCTAAGAGTGTTTAGTGGCTTGCCACTACGTTCCATAAGTACGGCTATGTATTTTAATGGGCACAGATTTTGCACTGGTTTGTGTGCTTGAAGCCTCTGTGTCACAGACCTTAGTTTGCAAGCAGCGATATTACAGAGAGTAGCTTTTATACCACTTTGGAAGAATGTTAAAGATAGATCTGACAAATGCCTTTCTGTCCCTTTAAAATGTGCCTATAAAAACCTTCTTTAAATTTGTTTGGTTTTTAAAAATAAATAAATAAATAAAAGAGACAAAAGAGTAAATAGCAAAAAAGGGCTAAACTGAAGGATAAATTCGGGATGTGTATATCCCTTAATATGTTACAGAATTTCAACAAAGATCAGAAATGCCCTGATATTTAAAACAAACAGGTGATAAGGAATGATAGTGAACTGTAGACGTAGTTCAGAGGAGACACTTTTGTGGGTTTTCTTCTCTGTTGGGACTACGGGTTGCACTATCTGTAGAGCGTTGATGAACATGATAAATAACAAGCTGCTCACTAAACAGAGGTACAAGAATGGATCATTTATCTGAGTAATGTCATCCTCAGTTGTAAGAAGTTTTATTTACAAGCAAACTAAAAGCTGCTAAATGTTCAAGTGCCCAGTCTCATGTTTTCAGCTTCATTACTAACATCATTGATCATTGTACTTTATCTACTATGGAAGAAGATTAAAACAGATTGAATTCCCTTTGCTGCTGGAACATCAGAACTTTAGTCAATAACCTAACATGAAGAAAACTGTTACTTTTTGTGAGAATGCTTCCCTTGTGATTTTCTTTTGTGTCATCCGTTAGTTTATTTTTATCTTCATTTTCTTTTGCTCTTTTTTTGTCTGTTGATCCAGTGCTCATACTTGCACACGTTGTGTTTACAGAGCCTCTTGGGCTTCTTCATAGTTCAGAGACTGAGATTAACTTTTTTGAAGAATCCTGGAAAAAAACCAAGCTGAGTTGCACTAAAGGTTAACTGCTTTAAATCTGCAAAGATGAGATGACTGAATTCTCCCTTAATTTTCCAAACCACTTCCAAAATGAGTTATGTGACAGACAAAAGTTGTATTGGAAAAGCAGAGGCGAGGATATGGCTAAAAGAAAGTAGAGGGGCAGAAATTGAGAGTGGGAAAGGGGAAATAAAAGTTTGTTCCACTCGATCTGTATATACAGTGCTTTTTAATCATAGGTTCTGAAATGGAAAGCATGTTGCAGGCATTCTTGAACACTGGTGACCAAAATTTTATTTAATGTAAATGTGCATGAATCCAAGCTAAAATATGCAAATCGGCTTGGTTACATTTATATGAACCAGTATTTAAAATGTGCAATTTAAAATGTATCTCTTTATTACCCCGTGGTTTTGAACTGGTAATATTTACATAATGAGTAGTTCAATGTAGTGATTTAAATCTAAAACAAAGCTAAAGAGACTTTTTTTATTGTTGATTTGCCACAGTCACTGGTTCTGCATAGCAGGACTTCAGCTGAAGTTCAGAGGGACTATATGAACCAGGATCTCTTGTTGGACTAGTATTTTGTCAATATCAAAAGTTACTGATTATCAAAAGGAAAGTAGGGCCTATAAAATATTTTTCCACAGTTATAAGTGGAATTTTTTCCATTTTCATTTGCTTTTATCCAACTTTCAGAACTTGGATTTTTCTTTTGTTTTGGGATGGTTCTTCCACTTGGACACTTTATTAGGAAGCTGCACTAATACATGATAAATTAATCCCCTAAAATATCACAGTATAGTCGGGGAGGGGGGACTATATTTTTTTACCATTAGCATTTGTGTTTAAAGAAAAGTATGAGAAATAAATGAAAATATTTTTCAATTGTTTCTAAGTGCAGCATAGGTATTTCTGATATCAGTGTTAAAATAATAAATTTAGAACATTAACATTACAAATATATTCTAAAAAAGCAGATAGTTTTAGTGATCAACACAAAAATAGGCAGAGACTAGTGTAATCTGAGAGGGGTATCTGATAGGGGATTCATGAAACGCATTTGCTACTTAGCCTTGCATTCATAGGAAAGACTGCCATTTCTCCTCCTTAATTTCACTACTCAAATGTCATACTGGGATCTTCTAGATGATCAAAGCTCAAAATACCTGCTGGTTAGTTGATTTCATTTGGATGATGCTGAAGGAAAGGCTAATACTGCATCTGGACCCAGCCATAGAAATAGCATAGAAGCAGGAGCTTGCATACCACAGTAAAGAAGTTGCCATCAAGGACGTTTATAACAGGTGCTGCCTTGTATCTGGAATTTAGCCTGGACCATGCTTTTCTACCTCTCTTTGTGTGTACAATCTGCTGTAAATAAGCGTTCCATGAACTTCGTAGATAATAGGGTATAAGAAGTGAGCTTAAAGAGAACGGTACTGGTGTGGGGAACCAAATCTGCTCAACGGGATGCGCAAGAATGGACTGGATGAGGTGGGAAACAGGGAAACAGCCTGTTCAGACAAAGAAACTTAAAAAATTCAGTGGTAGGTCACAGGTGTTTGTGCATGGAGATAGCCACCTGACTCTGAAATCAGCTCCACATCTAGGCTTGAACCAAAGTAAGTGCATCTGATTTGATTTGGAAGGCCTTGGCTTTGAATCTGTTTTGGGTACACTGAAGAGCATGTTTTCCATGTGATAGGCAGCCTTTCCAAAGAAGACTTTAAATAATATGTTCTGTCTGCTCCTTTTTTAACATATAGAGGATGCTTGTTTGAAAAGTTTTTGCAGTTTATTTAGCTTGTAGTTATGTAAATCTGTACCTTAAAATATTTTACTCTGAGAAAATAATGAATTTTCTAGTTAGTGTTTTCATGAGTTAGCAGCTGCTGATAGAGATTGCTTTGAAAAGTGCAGCTGTAAGTGAAAGTGAAAATATCTTGAAAACAAAAGAAAATTATTTACCTTATTTTTCACTTTTTACTTTTGGGTATTTGATGAAAATTTTAGGTGTCATACATCAAGTCTTTAAAAGGACATTCCCCTAATCACTTGTAGCTGCAGGTTTTACTTAACAAGAAAAATATCCAAGTGGTGTGTTCAGTCATGCCTTAACTGTATGACAAACAAAATGCCTGAAGCTGATAGAGATAACAGCAAATGGGGACTATCTCCTCGCAAAGAGGCACTGGCTCATTAAACAATCATGTTCATCCCTGGTATTCCAACCCTTTCTTTTCTTTCTTCCCTCAAAATTCTGGCACTGCCAGATACTGGCAGTAGTATGCACTAGTAATTAAGAGAAGAAAGGATGTGAAGCCTATATGCCCGACAAGTTCATTTGAGGTAAAAATATGTGATACCAGTACAACATTTCTCATTGATCGTTGAAAGGATTTAATTAATAGTAAATCTTTTTCCCAGAATAGAAAACAGAAAACCCCCACTTACTGAGAACAACAGAGTGAGTAACCCATTTTAAATGCAGCTAGCAAGCTTCTGAAGTCCTTACTCTTTTCGTGTGTATCAAGGAGAGTAGGAGGTGGATAAAAAGCTACAATAATCTTTAACGTTGTTTTAAAACATTTCTTAAAGGGGTGGTAAAAGGGCAGAAGGAACTGGATTTGAGTCTTTGCTTATCTTCATTTAGAGCAAGCAGATAGATTTCTTTTTTACAGAAGTAGTTTGCTGGTTTATTTCTGGTTTGTCTCCTAACATGATCCTCCATTCGTCTTTAATTTGTTTCTGACTAATTTTTTTAATAGCCTGTTGGGTACTGTGTCTACTTCCATAATCAATGTACAATTTATTGTTGCTCATTCTCTGCCGTAATATCAAATCTAATTAAATGAGACCTGTCTGTTTTCATTAGTATGGTAGACATTTAATTCTTAAATTCACCATGACTCTTGGGCATATACTTCTAGAGATTTTTTTACCTACTTGTTGCTGTAGATCTTCATTCTTAGTATGAGTTTGTCATGTTTATGCAAAACTTTGCTTTTAGTGGAACTTTTGTTAAATTACCTTTTGAAATTTTAATGGATTGGGGTTTTTTAAGACTGTACTGGGAACTTTAAAATAAAACATCCTTTCAGACTGTGAATGCATACTGCATGCCTTGGACTTTTTTTTTTCTTCCCCTTTTTTTTTTTGTCTCCAGGTATGTCTGAGGTAGAGCAAAGGTCAAATGTTAACTATCTCCTCAAGTTACGTTTCAGATTAAGACGACATGAATGTCAGGAATTTGCAGGATTGAGTTTAGTGAGGCCAGTAATGTCAAAGTACTAGTTGAAAATGTGAGGAGGGGTAGAAGGGAATGTGGTGAGAGGGATATTTTGGAGAATTTTAAATACTTTTCACCCAGAACAGAGAATGTGTTACAAGGGATCACAGAACTGGTAGCAGTCAGATGTAAAAGTGTGTGTAGATTTTTCTTTTAAATTAAAAATCAGTTTATTAGTTGCAAAATGGTTTGGTTTTGAATAACAACAAATATAAATTGCTGTTGTTTGGGTTGTTTTGTTGCTCTTATTTTTGCACAAGTGTTTTAACACCTGTGAAAGTCTGCAATATAAATAGGTGGAAGTGTAATCGTGGATGTTTAGGTTTTTTTTTTAATTGGGAAGCTTTTCAAGAATGTGCTTATTTTCTGCTTAAATGCATTTGCTGCTTATAATTTTAATGAGTTTATAGATGAGTGCTTTTTACTTTCAAGACCAATCCTCTTCAAAAGATGGAATCGTCCTTGAAAGGTGGATTTATTTTTAAGAGCTTTATAAAAAGCTATTTATCTCCAGAGGCTCTCTTTGCTATTTTGAACATAGTCCATTTTTTCAGTTGGTCAGAATGTTTTATATGCATCGGTTGGATTGAATCCCTTGATTTTTAGGGAATATGGACTTGAAGATAGCACTATGACTGAGTCAGTTCTGGTTGAAATGTGGCTAGATGTCTGCTGCTTCTGTCTGCTGATCCAACAAGAACGTGTTAGGAATTTCGTCCACACAGTCCTGTTACATTTAAACCTCCTTCTCTGTTGGAATGACTTATGTTTATTGGTACATCAGCAACAACGGCACCAAAACCTGCATAAAAGGTAGCAAGAACAATTCCCTTCAACTGGTTTAAAGTATTCGGGAGCAGAACTACAAAGCAAAGTGGAGACTTTTAAATTTTAGTTATTCATTTATTTTTTAAGCTTTAGTTCATGCTACAAGATATTTAAATGTTCCTGCGGTAAGGTAGAAGAAGTTGTCATTGGCCACTTACCCATTTCAAACATTTGACAGCTGCCTGGTTACTCCCCATAAAAAGTCCCTTGATAGTAAATAGTGAGGAAAAAAGGTGTTATGAAGCTTACACACTGGAAATGACTGTGCTGTACCTGCTGGTAGAGTACTGTTACTGAAATGGGCATGTCACTTGCAGATGTAATCGTCTCGGAAGGTGAAGTGCAGTTTTTGAGAAACAAAATTAAAATACACTAAGCTGTGTGCTTTCATTTAGAAGGCAACCTTAATTCCCAAGACAGGCTTTACCAATTGTACTTTATGCTGCTATGATTTGGCCAAAGATTTTCATTATTTTTGTTTTTGGTTCCTAATTTTGATAAAATATTTATGATCAGTTGATTTCTGGTGTAGATTTGCCTTTGTCAGTATACCTGTACTGTAATTACTGTCAGTACACTGCTTGCTGTAATTATTGGCTACTGCAGGTTTATTTGTTTTCATCAGTCCCTTCCTATGTAAGTAGGACATTTGGGAAAATCATAGAGAAGTTACTTTATAACAAAAAAACTGAGTGGCCTAATGTGCCTTGTACACCAGATCATTGTGAAAAATAAGTTAGTTTGATGGTGATAGGCACCTTTTGGACTTCAATAAACAACACATTTTGTGACCAAATACAAATCCAGGTTATAAAATTTTTAGAATTCATATTTATATTACCTTTATTTGTATCACTTTTCTTCCGAAGGCCTGTGCAAGAACCTAGGAAAGCAGCCTTTCAAAATCAGGTAGAAAAATGGGTGTGAAATCATTATTACAGTAGGTTATTCAGATATGGACGTGTATTGGAAAGTCAATTGGGTGCATACGTCCAGTATACCTTTTCAGATTGCCTTCAGTGGTTTTATTTCAGTGCCATTCAAAATGAAGAGTTAAAGGCTGCACCTGTATGTCCCTTGCCTTCTCAGTAAGATCATGCAGCTGTATGCAAGGAAAAGGATTTGTAGAGTTACCTTTGAAAAGCATGCGTATTGTCTCTTATCTTTAGAAGATGAGCAGGGTTGCCAGGTATATGGGTTGATAACTTCTTTACTGGGAATGTAATGGTAAAAGTCATATTTTGTGTTTGATTTTCCTCTACAGCTTTTAACCCGTGAGTCCCATTTCGTCTTTTCCTTAAATATGAGAAAGTTTCTGCTCTCTGTAGTAATAAAGTTCTTGCAAGTTCCGTAATGGAAGGCCAAGAAAAGAGGAGAGCTAATTAATATGCAACAGAAGGAAATGTAATCAAAGTGAATGCGTTACCAGAAAACCGCAGAAAATGATTAATGTCAACTTTGATCTGATTTCAGTGAACCATCAGATAACAAGTCCATTGGATCACAAATCCATTGGAACCTGATATTCATCGGATTTAGTGCATTCAGAACTCCTTGTTCAAAATACAGTCTTTGTCATGTGATGTGTGATGAGTTGTGACTTGACTGTATATTTGTGTGTGTATATATATGTATGTAGCTAGTAGAGTAAGAGTTGGAACAATAAAGCAGTAAAGAAATTTTTGGCCAGGGCAGCTCAGTTTTTGGAGGTAGGTGCTTAAACGCAAATGTAACAGGAAGTAGTATCCATCTGTCCGGGTAAAGTGTGTGCATTTTAAATAGTCCATCTTTCTCCATTCTCCTAATAAGTAATAGTGTATCAATTGACTGTTTCAAAACCAGAAACTTTGGTTTTTAAAAAGTTTTCCTTTGTGTATTTTAAGACAACTTTTCTACACATTCTTCTTAACAAATGCATCTGATAACTTGTTTTCCTGGATTTTTTTATTCCCTAAATTGTTTGCTGCTCCATGTTTTTTTTGATACATCTTTGGATTTGTGTCTAAATCCTTCTTGGCACAGAGCTTTGAATCACAGAACATTTCCTTCTTGGGAAGGAAGCATTGAACTTGGCTGTTGTAAGAAAAAATGTTAAGAAAAATAAGTGCCGTGTGGACCCTGAGACTTCCAGTTTGGGGTCAAGTGAGGAACAGGGCATGGAAAAAAAAACCCAAACCCCTCAATGTCTCTGTAAATCATAGAAATGATGATTGAAGGGGGCCTTTGGAAATGTCAGAGCAGTACTTGCAGCAGCTCTGGATTAGGTTAGCTATGGCTTTGTCTTGCTTAGGCTTGAAAACCTCTAAAGATGGAGATTCTTCTGTCTCTCTGAGTAGCCTGACCCAGTGCTGTACTGCCCTCACACTGAAATGTTGTTCCTAGTGTCCAGTTGATGAATTTTGTACCCTTTGGTATATCATCTGCTGTTTCTGAGAGGAGCCCGTCTCTGTTATCTTGGTAGCTAACCTTCTAGGTTGCTATTAAATTACTCCTTGACTTCCTCTTCAGCAGACTAAACACGTCCCTCTTGTTATGTGCTCTTGCTCTGTAGACGTGCTCTGGTTTCTTTTCCTCCTGTTCACTTGGTTTCCTCATTTCAACAATTACTCCCATTTGATACTGTAATCATGTTTTAATATGAGTAAGGGTAGTGTAAAGATTTATTTATTATTTTTGTTTGTGGTTCTTGCCCTTGTTGTGGATGAGCAGAAGCATATCCGAGAAAAGTTTCTTTTTGTTGGTTCTTGCTGGAGTTAACTATCATCCGAAGCTTATCAGAGAGAGTGTGGTTTGGGATTTTTAAAGAAAAGGAAACAAAGACACAGATAATTCTTTCTCAGAAGCTAATAAAGTTTACATTTTTCTAAGACCCTTTTCTTTCCAGATGTTTCAAGGGCCTAGGGAGCTTAATTAATTAAACTATTCTTTCAATGATGGAATCAAGATGGATCCAGAAAGGATTTGTCCAATACAGTAATTCGAAATAGGAAATATCTTTTGAAGTTGTTCCCATTCTTTAAACTGAAACATTTAATTGCTAACAGAACCAAAAGTATTTCTAGTAACAGAAATAGTCAGTGTGTTTATTTGGATAGATATGTATTCAAATATTTGTAGTATTCTGAAGAATTCTGGTATTCCTTGAAGCAGCCATCTAGGAGACTCATAATCTTGGTGAATTATGGAATGCACATACAAATATAACTGTTCTCCAGTTATAGATAGCTGAGCTTTAAATTTGAATGTGAAAACAGCATTAAATGTTTGTTCTAAGCAGTAGAAAAGTATCATTACTTTTCAAGTTCATCCCAATATATTAATCATTCTGATAGTGTTTGTTTTGATAAAAGTTATTTGCGGCCTTTGTGCTGATAAGAAAAAATACTTACTCCAGTATTTTGAGAAGAATATTTGTTAAAAGTTTTAAGAAATGTTTAAACACAGAATGGACTGCACAGTGGAGGATTTTTACAGGTTGTTTTTGGAAGTTGAATGATGCTACTGTTTGTGAAGCATCACTTAGCTTGGTGTTTTCAAGAATAGTGTTTTATTTCCTTGGTTTCCTTTCAGAAAGCCAAATTCTAAATTATGTGTCCAAAGAAATTTTGTTTGTTTATTTAGCTTCCCTTAATAGAATATGAATCCTCAAGTATGTTCTTTCTGGTGGTGAAATTCTTTGTTCCTGGGCTGAAAATAAGGTCCATTCTTTGATTTTTTGACTCTTTAGTCATGCTGATATTAAACTTACACTTGGGTACTACAAAAATTAAATCTTCCTTTGTTAAACACAGTGATGTGGAATGACGTATTCATGAATGAAGTGCTTGATGTAGTTGTGGATACCAAAAGCAGTTTGGGGAAAATTCAAAGTAATTTTGTCATCCTAACACTTGTCAATGTTCTATTTTTATTTATGAGTAAAGCATGTGATAGGGAAAAAGACACCTAAAAGTCATTTCCTTTGACAGTTTGAGGGAGATTAAGGGGAATACTCAGGTTGTCCCTACCTTCCAATAGTGAATAAAAGTGAATGTCCATAGTGTAAAATTTGTGGATGGGATAAGGCTCAGTAGCATTCAAAAATAATGTTAGAATAATCATAAACCCCATTTGATTTTATTGTCTCCTTCCCAAATGAAGGTAAAGATGATGTTCTCCCCTGCCCTCAACTCCTTTTCTTCTTTTATAACTTGTGTGGAAAAATGTTTGCTTGATTTTTTTATTTTTTTTTTTACTCATTTGCTGTTAAATTAAAGGTCGTGTGAGAATCCCCAGGAATCAGCCGTTTCCCAAGAATGTGACTCCTGAAAGATGGTCCGTTCTAACATACAGCATCTGCAGCCATGATGTGATGCACGTCAGAGTAAATTAGAGCACAGCTTATTCATTCTCCTGCTACATCACAGGAGTTGGATTTTGAATACCCATTACTCTTTATTCTTCAAACTTCATTAATAGTTTCAGACCACGAGTAAAGTTCTAGGTCACTGGCCCTTTCCCTGTTAGTGTTAATGGAGCCCTTTTTAAGTCTACTGGAATGTGAAGAATGAAGTTTTACTTCCTTTTTTGGGAACTCTTTAATTTTTGCCAGTTGTATGATTACTTCAAGCTTCTGCGTTGCTTTAAGCAATAAAAGAGTATCACTAATTTATTTGCTATGAATAATTAGAATTTACAACACAAAGAAATGACATTTAAGCCTTAGCCTTTCAGGAGACTCATTATCATGTATATGAAGATTCCTTAGATGGGAACTGAATGCTGAGAAGATTTGATTTAATGAGACTGTTTTAAATTTCCTTTTTATGTTAAGATGTGTTTTTATTCTGATGCCCTACTGATAGGCTGAGGGGAAAAATCAGATTGGAATGAACAAATAAGAATACATGTCTGAAGACCTATTAAAAAAAATCAGGCATTGCACTTGAAATAGAGATGTATAGTTCCAGTCCTTAATGTAAATTATCTCTTCATATGTCAGTTTAAAACTAGCAGCTTCAACTGTAGATATAATAGGATTTTACAAAGTTAGATTCCATAGTAGTTTTGAGAAGTAGAAACAGGTTGAATTTGGTTTAGAAACAGTATTGCAGTATTTTTCACTTAGCAAAAACCCCCTCACATTATCTTATTAAAATGGACTTTGCATGTTGATGGTTGTGTTTTTCAAGGAGAAAGATCAGGAGGAATGAGAATGTTCTCTCTTTTTTTTTTTTTTTTTTTTTTTTTTTGTTTGTTTTTTGCTTTTTTCCAGTTACTATCCGTTACCCAGGGTTTTTTCTGTCGCAACCCCATTTGAATCCTTCTATGTATTGACGAAA
>WTSP01021009.1:28738-57120 GCA_025331215.1 Actenoides lindsayi
CCTGCTCTGGCAGGGGGGTTGGACTAGAGGATCTTTCGAGGTCCCTTCCAACCCTTAGCATTCTGTGATTCTGTGAATAATAACAACTCTTTTTGCCTCTGTGAGGGTGTTTTATAACTTGTAAAGAAATCACTTAGGCAAGTTAAACCTGGTAGAGAAAAAGATGCAATTTTTCCAATTACACTCTTGTTGTAATAAAAGATATTACTGTAAACCCATTTTACTAAAATATTCTGGATACTGTCTGGACATCGTAATAGACACGTGTTCAAAAAGGAGGATTAAATATAGTGTTTTGATACTGTGCAAAGAGCTAGAAAGATGATATTTAACAAGTAGAGCTGTGCATTGTAAAGAGAGAGAGCATTTGGTTCTCCGTACTGCAGTAAGAAGAGTGATCATGAAGAAATGATGTGTAAAATAATAATCTTTTATTTGCAGTTAACTTTTCTGAGTGATCAGCTGAGGGAAAAATTTTGATTGCCAAAATGTATTTTGTTGTAGTTAATTACCTAATTATGTTGGGGTTTTTTTCAGAGTTAGAAACCATTCTTACATCTTGTCCTTTATTTCTCATGTGGAAACTGTTGGGAAATATTTACATTCAATAGAAAACTTTACACTTTTCCATTATCTTAACAAGTAGTAGTGACAGTGCACTTGTGAACTTTTACTAAACAGGGAAAATGCCCTTGTGGCAAAATAGATTTTTGATTTGTAATTGTTCAAAGTCATTTCAGGGAAATGGGAAGAAGCCTAGATTTGTTTCCTCTCCTAGATTGTTAGCAGGATTAAAAAGCTAAAAACAGTCAAGATAACTGATGGTGCTTGTGTTGTAGATTGTATTTATTGCTCAATGTGAAGTTGAACACAGGGTTTTACTGAGAGTATGTGTCTGCTTCACATCTTGCTGTACCAGTTATATACGTTGTTGTTATCTCAAGTGATCATCGTTTTCAAAAAGCTGATGTAGTGCAACTGTTCCTGGAGTTCTGCAAAATAAATAGTTTGAATGGGCTCATAGCTGGTTCAGGCAAAAGCAATTGGGATAATTAAAACTGCCGAAACTAACCTGACTGACCTGTGATGAAATGAACTGGGAAGCTCTTAGATATGTGCTCGGCCAGCAGAACTGCAAGGCAAAAGCAAGTTGGTGCAGGAAGGGGGATGGGGATAGGGACGGTTTCACTCGGCACCATTTCTTGTGGCCAGGGCAGCTTGTGTGTGCTCAGAAACGGATCTTCTGCGTGCTGCTTGTTTTTGTGGAAAAGACAGTCCCTCCCCAGTTTTTGTTTGTTCTTAGCCATGTACAGATGTTTATAGGAAGCAAACCAGTGAGTCATTAGAAATACTCTTTGTACAATATTTCCTTAAACTGCAGGCTGGTGGTGCACTGGAATGCAGGGATATCTTTGTGGCTGTTTCCTTCATAAGTCTGATTCTTTTGAAAGCATCTTACTCTGCTTGTATTTTCCATACTAGAGGTTTACAGAAAAATGTTTATACTGCAGCTTCAAACATTTACTGAAATGCTAGAAAACCTAAAGAATTTCTGTGGATTCCTTATATTAAGATCAGATGTGGGAATGTCACATTGAATATCTGCTGTACAAAACTCAGATGACTTTAATGGAAAATAAAAATCTGAAATGGTATGTGCCTAGCAGCAAAATAAAAAAGTAGAGGGAAGGGAATGGACAGAGAGAATTAGATAATAGGTCAGAATCACACCTCTGTGGTTACAAGTCCATTTCTCTGCTGCACTGACAGAGTAAGTAATTACTGCATTTATGTCTTTTTCAATGACATGAAACTAATTTCTAAAGCAAAGTGTAGTATTTGAGAGAAGTCTGCACTGTAAGCAGTGCAGTAATCTATCTGATTGAAATGTCCTGTGGCTGAGGCAGTTTCAGCGTCAGGGCAGTTTGAAGAAAAATGGGTTTTCAAGTGTGTAACAACACTTTGGACATTTTTAGTTTTTCAGTAATAATTTATCAACTGAAACTTGGCTTTTATTGGTTTATTATTATTATTATTACTCAGAAAGTTATCTTAGAATATAAATAGCATTACGATTAGCACTCTAACTGAAGTTGATGGAGAAGTGCAGAAGCAGTATATTGAATGTAAAGTGTTGTTTTGCATAAGAAAGCTAACGTCATCAAGACTCAAAACAAATGGATTTCCTTATTAAGGCTAATGGTTATTGAAACAAAACTTAATAACTTCAGTAAAAAGCAGTGAAATGTTAAAATTCCATAGTTATTATAATGTTGACTTGTGCTCAGCAGGCATTTTGTGGGTATCATTTAAATGAGTGTGTGGGTACGTGCATGTTGCTGTTTGGAAGAGGAACGTAACCTTTGTGTTTGGGAAACCACAGCACTTCCCTGACAGTGACTAGTAATCTGCTTTAGGGCAGGAAGGCCTTGGCAAGCCCAGCCAAATGTGCCACATTGGCTGCAAGTGGTGAAGATCAGCCTGTCCTTGACTCTTCTACCTCATCTGTAACAAGTAATAAAATCCTGCAGCTTTTGTGGTTCTCGCCACTCAAACTTGTTTTGGCCCCAGCTGGCTGTGGGCATGCCTCAGTGAAGGGAATTGAAGCTGGAGCAAGCCCCAGTAGCCTTCAAAGCAGAAGTTATATGCTCCAGGTTATATTTAAATGAACTGTTTAGCTGCTCTCTGCTTGGGAAGAAAGCCTTTTACTTTGGAAGTACTAATTATTTGGGGGCACTGAATACCTTATGATGGTATTGATTAGCAGTCTGTTGTGATCTTGGACCTTCCTTAGAAGGAAGAAAAAAGTAGGAATGGACATTGCTGGCAAATCCTCACTGAAAATGCCTAGTTTAAAATTCAGTGGCTGGAAATTTCATATCAGATGATGACATTTTGTTCCTGTCCAAAACTGCTTAGAGAGTAGTTAGTAGCAGGTGATCTTATGTTGAAGGAGAGAAGAGCATTCCTCCTCACAGATGTAATTGTATTCAGAGAAAAGTATTTCTGTGGAATGCTGATGGTGTCTGGAAAGCTTATGAGAAACATATATCTGAAGAAGAAGAGAATTTGTGAAGAAAGGAGCACTTGTTTACTTAGTCACTACAAAGCCCCTTTTTTTTTTTTTTTTCCAACCTACAGTATTGTAAATTGAGCTTTATGCTTCTAAAGAATGTTGTTCCTTGAAAATGCAAAGCTTTTTTGAGGTGTGTGAAGATTATTAGTCTCTTCTGTCTCTAGCTGGTTTTCTTCTACACTTTTTAGAGGCTGCTCTTCCAAACTCATGGCAAATTATCTCCTTCCTTTGAGTTTATCTGGGATCTCTGCTGTCTTACATGAAGAACTTGTAGGCCAGAAGAACTGGAAGTTTTCCCATTTTTCTAACCCACTATCATTCTTCATCTGCATGACATTAATCTTAATTCATGTGAAGCCTTCAGTGAGCCTCGTAGTTCTTTCTAAACAAGACTGGTTTTGTAACCAGTCTTCAATGCTTGTTCCAGTAGTGGCTCATTATTTCTTATTTTGTCACTTCAGAGTGGATTATTAGGATAATGGGATAAATTAGAATACAGACTCAAGTTTTTTACCAAAATTTTTAACCTTTACAGTTTATAGAAGTTAAATGATGTTGATTTGAAGATCATCTCCTAGAATGTGCCATGACAGTGTTTTTAAAATGCTCTGTTAAAACTGGACCCAAGAGAACTAAATACCTATTTATAATTATTTTATTTGAAAAGACCACTTAATGAAAGTGATTTTGAATCTGTAATGATTCAGCTGTAACAGTCTTTCAAGTATGCCTTTTTTTAGTGACAGAAGTAAACAGGTCGACATCAGTTGCATTAGATGTTGGTTAGAGCTAGACTGGTGAAATTGCATTAGGATTCTGCCAGGAGTGCTACTGTAGAAAATTGAAACGGCCTTTATTCAGGTTCGCTTCTGTTTGCTTTATTCTGTTCTTTTGGAAGCACACACCTTTCCACTCTGTCAGTTTTCTAGCAGTTCTATCCCCATAGTGTTTGCTTTGGAGTAGCTAAAGTTAGTTTTTTATCTATTAGTGCTATTTTCAGATAGTAAATAACATTAATTTTCTTCATAAAAAGCACTGCATTCCAGCATTGTTATCATCTGCTTTTGACTAGTTTTGTGTCCTTTGGATAAGGTGATTTCTGAGACCTAGATACTGACAATCTCTGACTAGTGAGTTTGGGTTTTGTGCATTAGAAACTTCCATTGAAATAATCTGACATTCATCTTTGTTCTCTTGTAGCACCGTTCTCTGTTTCTCAAGCTATTACACATTCATTTAGAAGACTTTTTTTCTGCTATCTTAGAATGGTTAGTAGTTCCCTGTGGTTTTGTAACTAGCTCTCATACACCTCTTGTTTTCATGTGGAGTGACAAACAGCTTGCAGTGCTGTGGTCAAGTATTTTTTTTTTTTTTTTTTGGAGCTTCATGTTGGCTTCAAGTTGGTGTTCTAAACATGAGATTGTGGGGGTTTGGTGTCTTTCTTTTTCTGTCTTTCTGTCTGTCTGCCTTTCAATTTGTGTACGTTAAACTAATAGACCAATCTAGACATAGCTGACTTAGTCCAAAGCTGGTTGAGCCCTCATGTTTCTACCCTGTCCTCCACGCAGCTTTGAGTTACAGATCTATATTTACTTTTCCTGTCTCTCACCTGTCAGTGCTCAATCCTTTTGAATCAAGTATTTCAGCAAATCTAGTATGAAACATTTGTGTTGAGGAACCAAAATGTTATATTTAAGTGTTATTGGCAATTAATGACTGACCAACTAATTAAAAAATTACTAATTTTCAATGGCAAATTTTCAAAGACAAAGCCAAAACCCAAACAAGCAAAATTAAGATGATTGGTTAAAACTGATGCTTCAATTTTGGCAGATGCCAGCGTGTCAAAAAAGGTCAGCTGTTGAGTGAGGAGTATAATTAACTGGGTGGGAGTTTTTTGTTTGCTGGTTTTTAACTTCTTTTCTGTACTCTTCAAAATCTCTATGTAGAGAGAAAATTATTTTTTATGGTTGTAGAATCATTCAAATGGTGGAAGGTACTTCAGGTATATTCCAAGCCTCCTGTTCACAGCAGGATTAGCACTGAAATTGGACAGTGTTGCCTAAAACTTTGTCAGGTTGGATGTTGATTATTTCTTATATTTGTGATTAAGAAAAAATATTTAGTTGTCAAACTTCATTCTTGTGTTGGAGATACCAAAATTAATGGAAATAAAAGCATTTAAACATTTAATTAAACTTCCCTGAAATATGAAATTAGTATTTGAAAATATTCACTGATGCATGAATTTTGTGAAATATGTGGAGCAGCATGCAAAGACTATTTTTTAACCGAATATTTTTGGTTTTAGAGTCTTGATGAGTATGAAGATGATGAAGCAGGGCAGAAGGAGCGAAAGAAGGAGGATGCTATTACCCAACAGAACACGATACAAAATGAGAGTTCTTGTGCAGAAACCCCAGGCTCATACTTATTACAGGTGAGATCTTAACACTTGTCCATTTCAATATTTTATTTTAAAACTCATATTGCCTTCTTTGTACTCCTACTTAACAGTAGATTATACCTTATATGGAAACAGACATGAAGTTCAGGAGTTGTCACATTACTGAAAACAAAGTATGAGGTTCTGTTCTCCAAACTCAGTGCTACTGAGACTCAGTTCTGACAATGGAATACTCTTGTTTCTGTAGGGGATTTCAAGAGAACGCTGTTGGTGTTCTGCATAGAACTATTTAATGAGAGGAATAGAAACATGGAGATTCAAGTAAAAAGTACTCGCACATTTAGAATATTCAGTTAATAGGAAGTAGACTTTTCCAGTCAGGACCCAATTTTCTAAATTAATTTATGGTCAGTTAACGAACTTCTCATTACTGATTCTGGGATCGAAACAAACATGCACATTTTTAGGGAAAACTCACTCTGAAACCTCTTCTCCCTTGTGGTGTTTTATTTTGTTGTTGGGTTTTGTTTGTTTGTTTGTTCTCCAATCCCTTCACAGCAGGTTACACTCAGTCCTGCAGCCTCCTGCTCCATCAAAACATTGCTAGTTATGTGCAATACAGCGCTCTGCATACTGTACTACCTGTAGCAAATGTGCTCTTTCCTTTTGTGCCCTTAGTCTCTCTAGCCAGTCTTGTTTCTCCTCCTCTTCTGTTACCTAACAGAAGAGGCCATCCAGCTCTGGCCATCCTAACTGCTCAGGCCATCCAGCCCTGCCTGTTGACTCTGACAGAGGCAGTATCATGTGCATAGGGAGAACAGTTTACAAACAGAGCAAGCAGGTGGTGATAGTTTTCAAACCACCCATAACCAGAGGGGACATCACTGAATTTAGTGGGTCTGGATGTGCTTTCCTTCTGAAATTTTGCTCAGTCTTTCATGTGCTCATGACTGTGTTTAACATTTAGAAGAGCCTACAGCGGAAGTATTTTACAGCTTAATTACCTGGAATGTGAAGAACAGTCTCCTTTTGTTTAAGTTGAACCTGTCATTTGCTGTCTGCTTCCATGTCATTTCACCAAGGTGTCGCCGTGGAAGACATGGGGAACAACCGCTTCCTCTTTCTGTGATTGAGTGCTGCAGAGAGAACGTGGCCCTGCTCAGTTGCCTCTTTGCTAGCCTGAAGAATATTATTTTACTGAGTTTCAACTTGTACAGGAGATACTCAGTAACATTCTATACTTTTTCCAGTTTGACTATTTTATTTGGGATCAGGAATTAGAACTGAAGAGTTCAGTACAGCATGCAGTTGTAGAGTGGCTTAATGGTAATTTTTGTTTTATTCTCTTGTTTCTTTCCTGACAATTTCTGGTATCTGCCCTCTCTCTGATGAGCACTGTTTACTATTTCTGTTGTGTGTGTCTACATAACATTTTAGAGTTATCTGTGAGTGATAGTAACAAGCTCAAAGACTGATGCATATGTAAATTTAGAAGCATGTTTATCTTTTTGCCTCTTACTGTACTTATGTACACTAAATTTCATCTCCTCTTTCACCTCCCAGCCATTCCCAACAGAGAAGTCATGCATGTTTTCACAATTTCTATTCTGTGGACATCTCCCCAAATATATTAAAAAGCACAGGTCCCAGAATAGGTTCCTGTGGAGCTCCTCTGCATACTCCATCCACTACAAAAGCTGACCATTGGGTCCACCATTAACTCCAGTCTTTTCACCAGTGATTTATTCACAAAAGGACATTAGCTCTTATTCTAGTGTAGCTGAATTTCAATAAGAAGCTTTGGGGAATGTCTTTTTGAAATTCAGTGGGCTGTCAACCAATTTTCTCTTCTGGACATTTTTTACTTTAAAAATTCATACTAAATTTGTGACGTGTATCTGTTTTACAAATGCCCTGCTTACTCTTCCACACCATATCATATTTACTTATTCCCTAACTGGTTTAGACTTACTAGCACCACTTTATTCAGTATAAATATCAAGCTTGCTGGTCTCTAGTTCTCTGTTCTGCATTAGCATCTTCTGCTAATCTTCTGTGATGATGTTAACCACTGGTACTAAGGAAATTGTGAGAGATTATTTGTGATCTTGAGTAGTTTAGCTGTTATATTTTTCAGTAACATCAATGGCTTCTTCAAAGCTGAAGTAATAAATACTTTCTCATTCTGGCAACTACCTTCTTTCATTTTGTCAGCTTGTTTTGAAGTTCTACTGGTGCTTCTGTTTGAAACAGACCCTTTGAGTCTTCTGTGATGCGAGACCCTTACTGCGGTTTTCCATGGTGAACACCAAGAAAAATATTTCTGCAGAGAAACTGTCTCCTCTGAGTATACCTCTTATAACTTGATCTACTGTCTTTACAGATTCTTCGGCAGGATTCCTCATTCTAAAATGATTTTATTCTTTTTCCAAGTTGTTTGTTAGACTCCTCCTTATTGTATTCACTCTGTTTTCACTTCTTCAGAAAATACTCCAAAAGTTGTCACTTGTCGTTTCCGCTGGTGGTATTATTACATAATGCTTTGGCTATATTTCCATGCCTCGTTTTTTTCATTCATTTTTTTCTATTCTTCTTCACCAGCAATCTCAGTTTCTATTTACCAGCCTGTCTGTTTTAATTGTGTTCTACACGCTTCCAAGTTTGTCACCTCCGTATTCCAACAGGCACCACTACTTTGTTGACAGAGCACAGCGGGGGTGTCCCATCACTGACAAAACAGAAGAGAGTCCCAGGCCTCAGATCTGGCAAAGGCCCAGGGTGGCACATGTACAGAACAGATGGAACCTTAGAAAGTTGTAGCTGCTAAGATGTAATCAGTTTATTACTGACTCTTTTGAACTCGCTTTTTATTAGGATACTTACGGCTTGCCCAATTTGAAGAGAATTTGACAGCAGTGTTATTTCAGCTTTGATGACTGAGTTTCCTTTTGATTCTACTCTGTGCAAGTTAAGCTTAATTCTGCTCTTTAAAAGTAGAGTTTGCGTGAAATCTAAGAATTCAGTCATTTCTAGTTGCCGTTGACCGATATTTATTCTAGTTTTGTCTACTAAGCAAAATAAATACAATTTTGTAGTTAAACCTTTCACTGATCTGTACATTCTATTATAACTTTACTAAATTTATAAATAAATAATTACTGTGACTGTGGTAAACAAGACAATTCATGTTTGATGGGCAAAGATGTTTCCAAGTAATGTTTTAATTCCTTAGCCTGACCTTTCAGTTCTATTTTAACATTGTCAGAAGTTGCTGTTTTCCTTCTCACTGGCAAAATGCACTTTTTTTGAAAACTCTGGCTAAATTTGAAGTCCTTGATCCAAAGCACAGATGTATGAGATTTGTTTAGGCATAGATCTCAAAATATAACAGACTTTAGAGTCTTGTCCCTGAAGCAGAAATACTTGATTGAAACTGGCTGTTCAATTATTTTATATTGGAAATATGGTAAATTATAGGTCTGGCAACATTACAAATATTGAAGAACAATTACAGTCAGGACTGTTACTTAACAAAAGATAGTGTGGGAAGCCACACCTCGCCAGGTGAATCAACATTAAATTCACTCCCAAACACAAGTGTTACATCTGGCTTTGACTTCCTTGCTTCATTTTCCTCCTATTTTTAATGCTGCAATTTAGTGGTTCTCTGCTTGTGAGTCACCGTGCTGTGGACTGCTCACTGATGTGTACGGAGGTGCAGGCCAAGACTGATGAATTATATGTAATGAAGCTCTTACAAAGTAGCTAAAAATTTGTAACACTAAGAGCTAGTATAGTTAAAGTTACTATTTTAAAGTTACTAAAGTTGTTCTTTTAATTAGGAATCAGGCAGTTAGATAAATCTAGCTCTTCTGTTGCCAAGATGGTGAAATTGAAAATTGTGCAAAACTATTTATTTGATACCAATGCCTTTCTTGCAGTTGGACAGAAATGGCTTTATGTTCAGGGTAATAAAAGCCTTCTCTTTTTTAAATAGAAGGTGTTAGTATATACACAATATAAAGACAACTTGCATCAAAAGAACCCACAAGATTTGTTTGGAAAAACAACTGGTTTACTGATGCATTATTTATTTATTTATTTATTTATTTATTTATTAAGTCTCCTAAAAGACTTGCTGAGTTTCAGTGTCAAAAAATGCTACTATTGTACTAATGCTCAAAATAACCCAACGAAAAAACACCATATTTAAGGCCTTAAATTTTGCATCAAAGCATTCAGGTTGTGCTGATACCATGGTCGCCAGTTGTTTGGGGATTATTTTAGGAGAACAAATGCACAAATATGCACCATTCTTAGTGTAATCCTGTGCCAGTAGGGTTAACATAACTTCTGTGTCATTACAGAAGTGCTATCTGAACATGTTGTGATATTGCTTTGTGGTGTTCTTCGAAGACTGGAGAATGAATGGGAAAGGCTGAGAAGATTAATCCAAAGCTAACATAAAGCCTTGAAGAGGGAGACACAAGTGTAGGCCCTCCATCCCTTAAAACCTTCGAATCACAGCTGGCTGGTTTGTTGGAAATTACGCCATGATCACACTGAACTGCCATTCTTGGTACCTTGGAAGGAGTTTGAAATTTGCGTTATCTTTGGTTCCTTTCAACTCATATTTTATCTCAAATATTGTAGTGAATGCTAGTTGTTGTGCTGTGTACTGTGTGAACACGCTGCAAAAATATTAATCAGCTGTGAACGGTTTGACATTTAAGTGTAAGATACAGGGATAGTTCATTAAATACGTATGGACAAAAGCACCAAGAAGCAACCAGGTATTAGAGATCTTTGGAGTTCTTTTTGATACTGTCGTGGTGATGGGGTTTACTGTGTTATAGCTGTCATCAGTAGGGAGAAAAACGCACAAAAGGGGTCTCACTAGATCAGATGTAGGTGTGTAAAACTAGATGGGCTGAACCGTTTCCTCTCCCTGGCAAACTCAGACCAAGCATGTCAGAATGATTTTTGCTATTAACATAACTTGGAAATAGGGATCAGTTAGGGAGAGCGTGAGATACTGATTTTTGTGCCTGTGAACATGGAAAGGGCAAATGACTCTGAGTCATGTAATGAGGTTCAGTCTTTGTGGAGTACTCAGAATCATTCAAGTGAAAGGTAATTGTAAAAATAAGAATGATTTAGAGTATCCGGCTGTAAAAAGGGAATGCTGATCTTTATTCTTGTTACAAAGCAGCAAAATTTGTCCAGTGTATTTCTTAATTCCAAGTCCAAAACTGCCAATCATAACTATCACAGTTACCAATACCTTTTCTGTCTGGATGAAGATCTCTCTCTGGTAATCTGCTAGAAACCTGCTTTTGAATTTGTATTGCTGGCATGAAACTGGTAGGGGATTTTTGCTTCTCAACTGTTCTGAAGCCTGGGACCCCACTGAGAGCATGACACATTCTATATGTTAAGCCACACCAACTGTTTTGCTGTACCTCATTGCATATTGCTGTGAAGCCCAGGACCTCATTCAAGACCCTTGCATTCTAGTTAGAAATTGTGATCATCTTGTTCCAACCATTAATGTTTTATGCATGCAATTGTCTTGGAGTCCCTGTATTGCTCTTAGATTGTGCAGCAACAAGAAATTAGAGAAATTAAGATGCTGAATCTCACAAAATTATTTTATACAAGATAAGTAAGATATGTTTGCAAGGTATATTTAAGACAGGTGAACATCCACACTGAATCACGGTCAACACGAGACAGATTTGCTAGACAAAAAATGTCACTTCATTTGTAGCACTGCACCTTGTCTTTATGCTATGTGTGCTATCATATTTTTGAAATAAATTCAAATTATGTGAATAAGTAGACAGGCTAAGACTCGACCCTGCTACTGAATTCCTATCGAGCTGTTAATCCAAGACAATAAAAGGAGGAGTTGCTCTGGTTTTCAGCTCGCAACACTGACTTGCATACAGAGGAGTATTGCCCTGTCTTGGGTTGCATGTGCTCCTCTCCCTCTAGCAGCAGTGCAGGTTTTTGTTCGCTGCGAGAGATTAGCTTGTGATAGATGCTTGGATAATCATACTGTATAGTGCAGATATTGAAAGAATCATTCTTGTTGATTGGAGGTGAGGATAGGATGAAGTGTCTACGTAAATCAGCATTTGCCTAATAGTGTAATTATAAAATCGTGCCACAGCAGATTGGTTTTATTATAGTTAACTTCAGTAGTGAATAGGTTAGATGGCTGGTGAAGTCATCTAAACTTGATTTATTAGCATGACCTGTTAGTTATGACTTGTACATTTAGTCGTAACTCATTCAGGAGCCACTGAAAATTGAAGGCAAACCTCATCTGATCTTCTTTTACCCTTTTGTTCTAAAAAAGTTTAACATTTCACCAGAACATTGCAGGCAGTTTCTAGAAGGAACACAGTTCAAAATTACTCCCAGAGAAGTGCTTTGGTGCAGTTCTAATTGCTTAAATATTGTTCTTTTCTTTAGATGTGACCCAACATGTTGAAATTTTCTGAAGGAGCAGTATACGCCAGCGTTACAAAGCTGTAGAAGTTTAATAGGGGCACCTTATAAGCTCCGCTGAAAGCAGTAAATAAAGTTAGGGAATAAAAGTCTTATGCCAAGAATAGGCTGCCAGATAACCTCAACTCACATTGCAGTTTATGCCTATCCACTTTGCATTTCCTGGCTTTTTATTTCGTGCAGCACCATAATGTCTCACACACAGCATCATTTTGCAATTACTCTCATTGTCCAAAGCACATGGTGGTGTTATTCATATCTATTCATACCTGACCACAACTTTTCAGAGATGTTTTGCGTCTTGGTTTCTTGTAGGTCTTGCAAAGGTGAACTGTATGCCTTAATTCAAGAGTGATAATTCATTTTTCATGAGTGTATTGTCATGATGTTACTTGGTGTTAATTTCTGTCCATGGAGAAAATGCAGTTGTGCTACAGGGTATTCCTGAATGTATTAAGGCATGTGGTTTATTTTTCTATGTTCAATTTCTTCAGATGTTAGACCAAGGATTATTTTACATAATAGCATGATTATAATCTTGATACTGTTTTTAAAAGTGAGTAAATAAAAGTGATTTAAATAACAGAAGTATGTAAATTAGGAGGAGATGTGTTTCTGTATATGAAGTCATATGTAACTCTGCCAGATCAAGTTGTGACAGTTAATTATCAGATAATATTCATCTTGGGTTTTCTATTTGCAGTTTAAGAATGTGATCCACTTCACAGAGATAATACGAAAACGGTCATTAGTATTTGCAAAGCACTTAAGCAGTAATAGTGAATGCAATACAAAGACTCGTGAGGAAATCTTATTACCCATAAAAATGGGTCAAAAAGTATTCAAATTCAATGTTGTTTAAGTATTAAAAGATTACTTAATTTTTTAAATATGTTTTCATCTAAAGTCAGTCTTGTGTGTGCAGTGTTTTTAAGGTAAGTGTCGTCAGTTACAAGGAATTTGCTGCCTTGGTAGAGTTCATGACATGAACCAGGTGCTTCAGATGTTTGACTGCTATTGTTGGTATAACTTGGGAGATCCCAACTATTCCTGTGATCTGTAAAAGGAAAACAGGAACACAGGAATTCCATGTTTCCAGCACTGAAGTAGTTTCTAACAACATGGTTATATATTCAGAGCAGTTTGATCATGTGAACAGCAGTAAATAAGGTGTGGTGGCCACTTTGTGAAAAATAAGCCAGTGTAAAATACTGGACACTGCTCACTTAGTACTCTTCTTTATGTTCCACCTAAGAGATCTTGTGGAAAATTACACTGTGTGGTGAGTTAGCCATCCTTGGAGGTATTTAAAAGATGTCTAGATGTGGCAGTTAAGAGCATGATTAGGAAGCGGTGACCTGGCCGTGCTGGGTTTATGTTTGGACTTGATGATCTTGGTCTCTTCAAACCAGAACGATTCTATGATTTTTTTTTTTTTGTCAGTGAAGGCAGTATCAAGATGCACTTAGTTGTGAGAATTTGAGTGGAAGTTGCATAAGTCAACAACTTTCCGACCTGTTCTGAATTGCTTGACTTTGCAGTCTTAATCTTCTTTAAACATTTTTGTCTGTATTATTTGAGACTGGAAAACCCCCCTACATTGTGTAGTTAAGCTTTTAATTAATTCACAAGCTAACTTCTCTGAATTTAGGAGTAATAGTGTTGCACGGTGATCTAGTCTGGTATAACTGGAGGCTTTAAAGACACTGAATGAATTGTTTTGCAAAAATGAAATTGCTAGTTTTTAGTTAAATTGTATGTGTGCGTTTTTTAATAGAAACTGAGTCTTGAAACAGTGGAGCCTGGATTTCTCAGTTGAATGGACTATGTAATAGACATTGTTGTAGCAGCATAGGTTTCTCTGCCAAAATCCTCCTCCTCTCCTCCCATGTGAGCAAATTTAGTGTGTGTGTGCCTGTGTGTAGTGCTGCTGATCCATGCATGTTCGGTGGGTTTTACGTTCCCAGAGGATCTATGTGTGCTCAGCAAATCTGATTCAACTATATTGCACGTGCATTATCTAATACTGCTGCTTTTGGAAAGTGCTTACAAGTGAAATCGCAGTCCCCTTTGCCCCTAAGAAATCAGGAAGCTGAGAGGCAGCAGCTACTAATGTGAGACTGAAGGGAAAGCAGGTGACCCTAAACTGGCTACAGGCCAGATGGAGTTGTTTAGCCAGCCATGCATGGCCTGGAGGATGTGGATTGGGCATCCCTACTTTGTGTCATCTGACTTCTGCTCTTGTAGGGAAATACTAGTACATGGTTATCAACGTCTGTCTTCGTAACAACTTATCAAAACCAGAAATCTTTGCATTTGTTTGTGGAAGGCATTATTTGTGTTCAGTGCCTGATGACTGTCAGCACAAGTTTCATTGCCTTTGACAAGTAAACTTTGCTCTTCTTAGAAAGAAGTACAAAATGATGAAAATTTTTAACATCTGTCTTCAGTAAAGTTTAATTCAGTGGATAACTCGTTTAAGCTTAAAAATTTGTTTCAGGAATGCATTTCACTTCCAGTAAATAAAGTTAAATGTACTTGTGAAATCTCTTACAATTGAATACTTGTGTTTTTGTGCCTATGCACATGTACAATTATTGATCATAGGACCTGCATGAAAACTAAAACTGGGTCAAGCCCATATCTTTGAAGATAAGGCAGTCTGGAGGCTTTAGACTGATGGTTGTGCCTAGGAACTGCAGGGGTTTGAGCACAGCCTGCTCTTCAGCTACTTTCTATATCCTTGTGCAGACCAAGTGGGAAGCAGAGTGTGTAAGTTGTGATTTCTTCCTTGTAGTTTCTCTCCAGTTCGGTTGTGATCCTTCCTTAAAGATTTGGGTAGGGGGAGGGCTTTTACTGTTCTTCTCATTTTTTCTTATCTACAGATGTTGCTGCTATGTACTCAGACTGCATGAGCAGGCGTTTTTGCTGTTGCACTGTTTGTTTCTTTCACTGTTGAGTTCATGGAGCTGTGCTCCAGAATTGCATGAGCTGGTGCGTTATCTGGTGTTAAACTGGTTTGGAGCCTTTATTTGGCCACAAGGAATAGAAAGCAGTTTCTCAAATTTCCAGCTAATGCTTTGAGCAGTCAGCAGGGGCCTCATGTAAAGGAATTCATTTTCTTTCCCACATTCTTTCTTTCTTTCTTTTTCTTTTTTTTTTTTTTTTTTTTTTTGGATTGGCATCACTTTTTAACTCAGATAACTGAATGCTGGTTTAAGAAGATGCTTTTACCTCTGAAAGTGTCAATAGGGAAATTCTCTTCAGCTGCCAAGAAAGATGATGTCTAAGTGGGTATCTCCTCGTAGTCTTCTCTTAAAATTTCTTTGGAGGGAAAGAAAGTGTAGTCCCATAGAGTATAATGATACACTATAGCTGAGTTTCTGTGGGAAGAGTAGTCCTCTGGTAAATACAAATTTATTGAAAAGCAAGGGACTTCCTGCCATATCTGCTTGTACAAATAGATGACACATCCTGACTGATTTCAAAAGCTTCTATAATGTACAGTAATATCTTTATTCTTGCACTTTTCTGCTATTCTATTCGAAAAAGAGAAATTTAGTTAATACTGCTTTCATGCTGGGAACAAGTCTGAAGCCTAGATAATGAAGTTACAAGTGCTTGTGGCATGTGTACAGAGGGGAAGGATGTTCTTCTGCAAGAACTAATACAGACCAAGGGTGATCCCTGCTGAATGTCGTTGTGCAAGGTGAAGAGGGGAGGCAACTTGCTCAGAAAGATGAGAAAAAATTATACAGCTCTGCAGAAATAGACATTGGAATAGTTGTTAAACATTTTTGCAATATGGATCATGCATTTGTGTTTCTCATACGAAGTTAAAGAATATTATAGTGGTAATTAATCAAATGTTGTGCATTTAGAAGCTGCATACTCCAGTTCCATAGTGGTGCAAGGAGAGCGGTGGGGAACCCTGCTTCTCTATGTCCTTGTAGTCTGGTGTCATTAATGTGATGGCTCAGAAGGGAGGTGGAATCCCAAATTCAGAGTTGTTTGAAGACAGTCTGACTAAGTTTATACTGCTAAGAAGAGCAAGACCTGGGTGTGAGCTGAACTGCTGCACTGCTGATAAAGCCTATGGCTTAGGTATTACCAAGGTTTTCTGGCATAGTTTTAGTTCATGATACCTAGTGCTCTCCGTATCATACCTGGAGACTGTTTGAGGAATAATGTGTCAGGAACCAGTGCTAGCATTTAGTATGAACATTACAGCACCAGTTTTGACAGCCTGTGCAGCGCTGCAAGGATATTAGTAGCCTTTGCTAGCTCAGAAGTAGCTGCCTGCTTTTAATCAAGATGCTGGGATATGCAACACAGCTAGGTTTCATGCTGTGAGTGCACCACTTTGGGTTGTAGTTCAGTTCTCACATTTTTTCAGATGCTTTTGACTGGAGAGGGAACCTAGAGATGCTAATTTCTTAGGGACACCATATGGGACATGGGGGAGGCCCACCGTCAGGTGCTTTGGAGTAGGGATGTGATGGCTGTGTCACTTGGTTTTGGAGTCACAGAGTAGTGTCTGGCTTGTCTGCCTCGATTTACTCTTTTATTGATAAAGCTGTCAGGCCCATTCTGCTGGTAAACTCACTGACTAGGGGCTCTTTTCCTTTCTTGGAACCAGCACCTAGTAGAGGTGGGCAGGATGAGTCATTGTTTTAAACTGGTTTCACTGAAGAAGATGGATTTATCATGAGTTGTGTTCTTAGTAATGTGCAAACCGCTGTGTAGAGAATAAAGAAGCAGCTTGGCACTCTAAGGTGAGGTTTAAAGAGTTACAGTGCTCTGTAAAATATGAGATATCCTATCAAAATAATTCTTGGAAGTTGTATTTTGTCCGGTTTTATGTCTGCTTACAGGGTAGTATGTTTTGAAGGGTTTTATATTTACACTTTCTATAAAGGACTTGAATGAATTCTGTTTGTGTTTTCACTGTCAACATCTCTGCTGTGGGTTTTCATCCTGTGACTTGGCCCTTCTGTGACTTGACTTGAAATTCTAGAATCATTTAGGTTGGACAAGACCCTTAAGAATTGACACTACTTTCTGAATTTCTCTGAGCCTATAAAGGTTTGTGTCCATCTGAATTCTCTCTCTCTCTCTCTCTTTTTTTTTTTGTTTTACGCTTTTGTTTCAGTGTCAAGTTTTGTGGTTTAGACCCTGTCCTAGTTTGCTTATGTATTAGAGGTGTTCCTCAGGCTTCTGGAAACCTACTGATTTTTAATTTTTTTTTATGACTGACTGATTTTTATCTGTAATTAATAATTTGGTTTCTTTTGCTTTACAAGTTATAGGTAATAATTTTGAAATCTCTAGGACGTGTAAACATCATACAGTCTTCTTAAAATCACATTACTGTTCATCAATCAACATGAAAACAATATGCTACAATCTACCAGGAGAAGATGTTATATAAAATACCTACATTTAAGTATGTAATATAACATTCCTTGCAACTTTAACCATTCTGTGTTTTTAGCATCTATTTTAAATCAGATTAAGAGATACTGGTGAACTAGAAGAACTAATAAACTTTAAAATCACACACTTATTTGTATAAAAACACAAATAGGTTTGTAAACCATATTGGCCAAGAGGGAGCACAAAAAGTTAGGCGTTAGATTTAGTCCATACTGGTTTTTAGGCAAAGAACTACCATGATCTTACATACACTAATAAGTTTTTCTTCATCCAAAACATTCATACCTTTGCAAGTATGGAATTATTCAAAAGCAGATAAAAAACTTTGTCAAGACTTTTAAGTTATATTAAGATAATAGGAAATATGTCTGACCTAAAATTGTGCCACAGTTCAATAACTAATGCATCCATATATTCAGGTTTTTTCTTTACAATTGGACAGATAATTAATAATTGTAATAGCTGGATTTTACCCTTTGAAGTAATTAGAGTCATAGTGCATGCACTACAGAATACTTCTGGGAACATGATGCAAATATATTTCAGTAGGTCAGGATAGAATGAGTGTCTTTGCAGCAGACTTCAATGTTGCTGCCCACGCTGCAGCCTGGCTGGCTCTTGTTCAAGTGCCTTTGAGCCATCCTTTGCACTCGGCTGGGCTCAGAGAGGGCCGTGCCCAGGTCTGCGGGGTGTGGTGCCCAGGCAAGCTGTGTAAGAATGTTTGAGTCACTCTGCAGAAGCCATATGAGGCCAGTGCTGAGGCAGAGCTCATAGGTACCTTGGAACCCTAGCAGATGATGGGTAAGGTGTGTTCTTTGCATGGTTCTGTCCATTGCTCCTAATTTCTAGGAAAGCAAAATCAGCACATTAGAAGTCTCTGCACACATGCATGTTGGATGTGCAGTACTTCACTGAGGCTCTGCTCTGTCAGGTAAAGAGAACTGCAGTGTTTTAACCCAGGACATCATTCATCCACAGTCCAGAAACATGCACATCACAGAGAATGACATCTTGTCAGATTTCCCCTTTTGAAAAAAAAAAAAAGTTTAATAGCTTTTCTCCTCAGGTTGCATAGTCAAGAGGTAGAAGATACAGCTTGTAACCTGTTTGGGATGCATGGATTTCATATGGGCTTTAGTCAAAGGGCCTGGGTAATTCAAAGTCAGTCTAGGGAACTGGTAACTTGTGATGCTGCCCTGATTTATTTTTAGGTTTCTCTGAATCTTGAGAGATGTCTTCTCTTTGGATCTTCCATCTGGTCTCTCAATAAAAAATATATATAGTCAGGTGCTCTAACAGATTAATTTACTTACTGAATATACCTTTATATTTTCTCTAATAGCTGTCTTCCTAAAGAAAGCATCATCCTTTTATTGTCTATAATACCATTGCCTTTCCACTTGTATAAATTCCTACATGAATCAATCACCCAGCATTTCAGAAATATGTGCCCAGAGGGTGTATGAATCTTGAATTTTCTCTCTTTAGCACCAATAAAAAAAACCCTCTTATCTTCCTTTTCCCCTAGAATGATTTTTTTGGTCTTGCTTGTCTACATCCACTGCTTCCATGGAAGAGATTGCTCTGTATTGCTAATCTGGAATTTAGTGTCTGGGTGCCACAATATCAAAATTGTTCTGGCGATTGAATTTTAATCTCAGAATATAGGAATGCCTTTTCCTGCTCTGTTTTATTCTGTTGTGTGTTATTCATTATGGCATGTTTTAAAATGATCGGTTGGATGTAAATTAAACAAGGCTCTTTTAAAACATGTTGGTTCCAACTTGCCATAGTGCAAACCAAAGGAAGATCAAAATAAAAAAAAATTTGTTGGGCTGTTGAAGAACAGTAGGTCAGCTTTTGTTTTTGTTTAATCTTACCAAGTTCCTGTTTCAGTTTATTTTGTAACTGATTAATAGATGGTGATAACTTTATGCTTTCTTAGAAGTAAAGGCTCATATTTAGAATGACTGCTTATAAAAGAGATTTACTGGGTGAGTCAAGACTGTTTAAGGTCATCGCTTGGAAATCCACATCAGGAAAAAATAAAACGCAGTGAATCTCAGAAATAGATGTAAAATCTTGACTGCTAGGAGAATAATGGAGGGAAAGGAGCCTGGGATGGTTTTGTTACATGTATTCTGTCCAGTTAGAGCTCTAGAAAGTGCATGGCTACAGGGGGTGAAAAGTTAAGTGGTATAGTTACTGCTTTAAGCTTATTGAAAACACCTTAAGGTGCTTCTGGAAAGAATGGTTTCTGTGAAAATAATGAGTGGAGATCCCCCCTACCCACTGCATGGCAAAAGCATTGCCACTCAAAGTTGAATTTGTGTTGCATTCTGTGAGACGCATCTCTAGAAATTGTCAGTGTGTTTAGAATCGGGAATGGAAGATAAAAGTTGTCTCTGTTGCTCCTGGGAGATGCTTACTTTTGGGGATTTTTGATGGGAGGGGAAGAAGTGTACTTCATCTTTCTTTCTTCTACTTTTCATGCCTGTAGTTATTTCTGGTTTGCATTAGGATCAGATTGTCTTTCAGTTGTAAAGCATTCAGATGTTATCTCACTTTAATATCTGAATGAAACTTCTGCATTGCAGAAGATATGTAACTGCTGTTTCCAAGGACGTGGAAATGTAAATTTGTACTGAATGTGAGAAGAAAGTAGATGTAGGTAATCAAGATGTGACTCATGAAAGTGATTGGAGTTAACTTGACTAGCTGCATGGAGATAGGATCTGCCTGTTTCTTGACATGTAAAAAGGCAAGAAACCTCAGCATGAGACTCCTTTGTCTGTGCAGTGAAGTTGTATTCACTCACATCTTGAAGAACATTTAGGAAACTTAGTAGGAAGCCCATATTTGGATTGCCTACGAAAAAATTAATTGGTTTGGCCTAATTTCAGTCAAAATTTAACCTTGCATGTTGCAGAAATATCATCATGTAGTCCTAATTTACACTAGTGTCTAGTCAAATTCTAAAGCACTGTACATACTCTATTTGACTGTGTATATACCAGCATACCCTAGCAGCCTGATTTGATCCTGGCAATTTGCTTTAATTGTTTGCACAACTATTAAGTAGTCATTCAAGGGATTCCAGTAAACTGTTCTCATAGCCCAGCCAACTCCAGAATTTGTAGATATTTAAAACTTATGTCTGTTAGTGCATTTTAACTAGCAGATTTGTAGTGGTACAGTTGGTTTAACATCTGCAAGTCTTTGTCAGACACTTGTAAACACAGACAACTTTATTTATTTAAAGCCTGATGACCAGCTTGTTTGTATAATGTCTGTATTGACAGGATGAAATGCCAAGATGACCCAGGAGCAGAAAGTAGACTTGCCAAAGTTGCTTACATCCTAGTTGGACAGAAATTTAATTGGCAGTAAATGGCTTCATTAATGGAAATGGTCTCACTTACCTTTTCTTCCCTTACACATTCTCTTGTGCAGCAGGTGTCTGTGTGTGTGTGTGTGAGGCTGTGTGGTGAATCAGACAAAGGAGCTCATGTGGAATGAGACAATTTTTTTTGTTAGGGTTTTGGGGTTTTTTTTATTCCCTTGGTTACTTTCACTTAGATCACACCCTGTCATGCATTAATACATGGCTGTACAAACACTTTTGTAGACATGACAAAACGGAAACATGACCGGTTTTCTGGAGCAATGCTGATGTATGTCAGTCTGCAGTGTTCTTGAACTCCCACTTGAGATGGAGCAAGAAAAAGACTCCTTGATTATGTAATTTATTAGCAGTAGTAGGTACTGTTAACAGGTAACGCAAGCTGACAGAAATCATGTAAAGTAGTAAAAGTAATTTTAAAGCTGTGTTTTGAATAGTGTATTGAAACGGGTGTTTGATTTCAACCCTGGTTGAAGAACCGATGTTGTTAGATGTCTTTGGCAGCAGTATTTTTTCACCATTATGAAGAAAACCATTAGCATAATTGTTGTGGGTTACTTAATTACTTTGTGCTTTTCCATTCAGGATTTCCACAGACAGTAAAGACAATTCCTTTTTTAAAGGAAGGTGTTCAAATAAATTGATCTCTTCATTGCTCATAAACAATTATTTTGACAAATCATTAATTTTTAATGACTAGATACTTTAGACATGAGTTAAAGCAGGATTTTTAAATTAGAGCTTATATACATGCCTCTTCATCTGCTTTTAGGTTAATTCTTTGCAGAATAGGGATCTCCATCCTTTCTCCTTCCCTTAATTTTCTGCCAGCCTTCTCCAGAAATGGTAGAGGACACAAGTTCTTAAATTATGAGAAATGTTTGCCTCATTTTAAGAACTTTTGAGTAGTTTGAAAACCAAGGTTAATTTTTGAAGAATAGACATATAATACTGTTTATAGTATAGCTGCATATATTCCTGTGCCCAGCAACTTTTGTATAAACACACACAAAATAAATTTCGTAACATGAGAGCAGAGATAAAGAATATACTTCCCTGATGCTTGCATCATCACCTCAAAGGAAGATTGGTTTGCATTTACATTAAAGATTCCAAAATAAGAAAAGTTACAATTTACCAAATCTGCAGTATTAATTTGGTTATCAGAGGAAAATGTTTCTATGTATCAGATATTTTGAACTTTTTGTTCATAGTTAGTTTTAACTACAAAAATAAAAACTAATACTTGCTGTAGAAACATCATTTACAAAGGGTTAATTGTTTTGGGTTAGTTGGTTTGGTTTTGTTGTTGTTTTGGTTTGGTTTGTTTTTTTCTTCAATTTTAACAGCTGTCATTTGTAGCAAAGGAGGGTACTTGCTATGTACTTTGTCCCTGAGGATTTGTTTGCCTTTCCAGTTTTCTTTTTCTGATGAACTGACTTTTCTGAATAGTATTGCCAAGCTTTCAGAAGTCTCTGTTCAGACTATTCTTACTGTTCAGGTAAATGTGCAATTCTGTGTATATAAATTGCTTTACAGCTTATATTTGCATTTACCGTATGAAAAGGTCTTAGCAAATTTGGGGGTATACAGTGCCTGCATTGCATCCCTTTGGTGTCTAGAGTGGAAAACAAGTATCCAAGATCCAGAGATTTCTTTGTACAGGAGTATATGGACTTCAATAGACTGCAATGTCATGTGCAAATTCTCTCTTTCTCGTTAATTCTGCCTTTCGCCATAAGCAGAGGCTTACGTTTACCATGAAGCATGGCCATGGAAAAAAAATGTTTAAAAATAAGACCTAATGAAGCTTAGAGCCCAGAGTTTCTATGTTATTGGCAAGAATGGTACCTGTGGACAGGGAAATTTTGACCCATTCACCTGTGTGTCTCTCTCCATCCAAGATTAAAAAGAGAGTTGAACCACTTGCCTTTGGCTAATGGGACCACCAGGATGTTTCTGACAACATCACCACTGAGAGCTGTGACTGATACTAGTGATAGGGCTCAGTTTTCATATACTGTATGTATCTTAATGTATTAGATCGAACTATTTGGATCTCTTCACATACGTGAGTGTCAAATCTCCTTGTCAGTCACTGCTAATTTTCTTAAAGCTAAAAGACTAACTGGCCATTACAGTCCTCTCTATGTAAAAGTACAGATAGGTAAGTCCCAAGATAACAGTTTTAGAGGACAGAATGATATCTTTTGAAGCTGCCAGATGTTAGGTATGCATTCACTTAAACTCATTAAGCTGAGAGAGGAATGCAGATGGAAAACTCAAATGAGCAGAGCAGCAGTACAGAATCATTAAAAAAGACTAGTCCAACCCTTGCAGAGAAAGAAGGGTCAATCATAGCAAATTGCTCAGGACTGTGGCCAGTTGTTGTTTTATTATGTCTGTGGATAAAAACTTCATAACCTCTCTAGGCAACCTGTTTCAGTGTTTAAAAAGTATTTTCTTACGTTTAAGTTGAATTTCCTTTGTTTCAGTTTCTCTCTATTGTCTCTCATCCTTTCTCTGGGCACAGTGGAGTATGACTCCACCTTCTTTACCCTATCAGGTTTTTATACACATTGACAAGATACCTCCTGAACATTCTCTTCTCCAGGCTCAACATTCCCAGCACTTTCAGCTTCTCCTCATGTGCCAGATGATCCAAACCTTTAATTGTATGTGTGTCCTGGCCCTCTTCTGTTTTTCTTACACTGAGAAGCCCCACAACTGGACCCAGCGCTCCAGCTGTGGTCTCACCAGGTTTGAGTAGAGGGGATAGACCACGTCCCTTGATCTGCTGGCAGTGCATCCTGAGATGCCATAGGCCTTCTTTGCTGCAGGGGAATATTGATGGCTCATGTTCAACCAGGACACCCAGGTCCTCTTCTGCACGGCAGATTTCCAACCTGTCCACAGCATGTATTGGTGCTTGGGATTATTCCTCCCCAGGTGCAAGACTTTGCATTTCTCTTTATTTGAACTTCATGATGTCTTGGTTAGCTCATTTTCCAGCCTCTCGGTGTCCCTCTGCATGGCAGCATAGCCATCCAGTGGATCATTAACCACTCATCCAAGTTTTCTGTAGTCCATGAGCTTCCTGAGGGTGCTCTTTGTTCCAGCATTCAGGTCATTAATGAAAGATGTTAAATGGTATTGGCCCCTGTATCAACCCCTCCTAAATGACTGGCCTCCAGCTGGACCTTGTGTTGCTATGCATTACCATTTGGGCCTGGTAATCCAGTCACCTTTCCTTGCACCTCACAGTCTACTTACCTGGTCCATATTTCAGCAGTTTGCCTATACGTATGTTATGGGCAAAGGTGCTGAAAGCCTTGCTGACATAAAGATAAATATCACCTGCTCTTCCTTCAGCCACAGAGCCAGTCATCAGGTCACTTAGGCATGATTACCTCTTCATATGTCCATGCTGACTTCACCTTCTTCAGTCAGGATTTGTTCCAACACCTACTCGGGGTCTGAGGAAAGGACTGACTTGTAGTTCTTTATCTTCCTTCTTGAAGATAGGAATTTCCTTCCTTCCTTCCAGTCCTCAGAAGCTTCCCGCTACAGCCATGACCTTCGAAGGGTAGTCTACCCTCAGTAAACTTGAAAAAATAGCACTGGCACCATTTAAAATTTTGTTTCCTTGCCCCTTTAGAAGTGAAATTGGGTTGTTTCATAGCTGTGAATTGCTACTCTTCAGATGCTGTCATCAATGATAAAATAGTTATTAGTGTTAAAACATCAGTTTTACATCACTGTGGGTTTCTTTAAGTAATTCTAATGACTTAACTTTGTTGAATATTGTTCTTCTGCTTATATTAGGGAAAATGTAGCCCATATTGCAGAAGTTGAAAATGCTTCTTACAATAAAATGCACTTTTAAGATTTTTCTATAAATAAATAATATCCTACTGACGCACTGATCAGTAAAGGTAGTCTAATGTTTTGTAGGATTTTCAGAGTGGATGGAATTCTCTTGCATCTTGTTTTGAGAACTCATTCCTTGGTCTGCAGTTATTGTCATAAATAGACAGATTTTCATGCTTTGCCATTTCCCCCCCCCCCCCAGTAAAAGTAACTGTTCTGTTTATTAACTCCTTAAATATTTTTTCCTGACTTGTTACCTAATATTTACTGATGCTGGAGAGAGTCTTGTCTATGACTAATAAAATAATTGGTTCATGTTCTTCCTACAACTTCCTAAAAAATATTTGTGGACTTACTCTGTCTAATCTGAGCCATCATTTACCAGTTGAAACGTGTCTTAATTTTTCTATGTAATTAGACTGGTATTGGGAAGCTACAAGCATTATTGGTGCGAATACATTCTTTCAGGTTTTCTCATTTGTACATAATTCATGGACTTTTTTTCAGGGATTGTATAACAATAGATGAGCTCTTTTTCCTACTCTTCTTTTTGTTTCCTTTTCCATCTTTACAGAGCCATAATATAAGGGTAATGGATTTATACAAAACAAAACAGACAAAAAAACCCCTCAAAACAAAATGTAGTCTCAGTGACAACATCTTGTTGCATTGTGGGAATGAAGTAATGAAATTCTTTACCTTAAGCTAGAAAAAGTAAGATGAGACTTGTAACCTGCAGGTAATCCCTGTATGTGTCTTTGAAAGGCCAGATGCACAGCTCTTACACCATTGAACTCGTATTTAAAGTCTGTACTCTTCTTTAAAATGTGTTCTGTTCCTCACTATTTCAGTTGTTCGGCTCATTTCCAAATAGCCATCTGAGGAGATGCAGAGTATTCTTTGTAGTACAGAATGCATTAAGCCTCTGCAGGTGCTTAGAAAGGAATGGTCTAAAAATCAACTTACTGTAGCTTGAAAAGTCACGCACTCAAATGTAAGACAGTGAAACATCCATGTACAGACTTCTTCCTACCTACTGAATAGCAAATGCCAGGAGAAGACCGCTTCAGTCAGCGTGAAAGAAACTGAGGTGGGACAGGTTGCAACACCTGGTTTTGCAGGTCAGTGTGATGTAGAGCATACCTGTAGTCTCCAGGACCCACCTGATAACATAATAAATTGATTGGGATCTCAACACTTGAGTTCTTGCCTGCTTGAATTTTTGTTCTGTCCAGGACAGCAGTGGTGCCAAAGAATTTGAACAGTTTTGCTCTGCTGGTCTTGGACAAGCAGATGAACAGCTATCAAAGTGCAGTTCTGCATTGGTAGTGGTAGGGAAGGCGTATTGGTGGCAAAGTGTACACTGTTTTGGTAAGCTGCATGTTCTGGTTGCTGGGGGATGGAGTAAGTGCATCCAGTTTTAAGATGTAATGAGAAGCTGTTACTTAAGGGTTCTGAGCTGGTGTTAAGAAGCAGTAACACTGTCACAAGAATCCTTATATTCTGTCTATTCCTTACAGCAAAAATGCAAAATTGAGTATGGTAGCAGTGTGAGGTATGGGCCTCCTGCTCTTAATTGCAGGCTTCATTTTCTGTGGGGTGATAAAGCTTTTTAAAGTACAAAACAAGAAAAATATTAATGAGTTTTTCTTTTCTTTCTTTAGGACTCCTCCAGGATGGTTTCAAGCAGGTATAAAAGGTATGAGATCTTTGTACACCGCACATTCCTTTATATATATATTTCTGCCAGAAATAAAGCTGATTAAATGGGTGTTTGTAGTAGAGGCCACCATACTGATACTGTAGATATACAGTCTGATTCTGGGGTAAGGACCTGAGAGATGCAGCAAACTTACCCAAACCCCTCTATTGCATTCTATTTTGAAAAAAACTTGAGCTTTTTATTTATTTGTTTATTTTTCCCCCCTGGGTCTTATTGGGGCAGAACAGTTTCACAAGCAAATGTCTCACTTGATTACATGTTACCTTGGAGCTAGTAGTTTCACAGCTAAGTTATGAACCTTCCTCTTCTGAAGTTTAATATAGGATGATAATTTTATTCCTCTCCACAGTAATATTGGAAGAAATTAGTATGGTTTTGTCATATTGCTGTCTCAGTTGTAGGGGATGCTGCCCACATGTAGCTTGTCCTGTTTGTTACTTGTTTGGCTTAGAGACAAGTGTTACTTTGATCCTTTACTCAAGTTCTTCAGTATATATTCAGAAGCTCTTGATGCACCTGACTAGTGTGTGAAATCTTTGCCCATGTGGAGTCAATATTGACACAGTTGTCACAATTACTAGGAAAATGTAATGGCAACATGGGGTTTAAAATTCATCAGCTGAAGCAAAGTATTTGTGTAAACATATTTTTATTTGATGTGAATTTTAGATATTCTCTTTTAGATATCATTTACTGAGGTAAAATGTGTAGGTGGTTTCATCTGTGTATATATATCCTGGCTGTGGAAGTAAGCGCAAAGAGCACCTACAATTACCTAGCCTTCACTGACTTATTTTCCACCCCTCACACTTGTTCACCTATAGAATCACAGAATGGTCTGGGGTGGAAAGGGCCTTCAAAGATCATCTAGTTCCAATCTCACTGCCATGGGCAGGGACACCTCCCACTAGACCAGGTTGCTTCAGGTCACTCAAAGCCCCATCCAGCCTGGCCTTGAACACTTCTAGGGAGTAACACACAACTTCTGGGCAATCTATTTCAGTGTCTCGCCGCCCTCATTGTAAAAAGAATAATAACCTAGCCTGTTGTGCTTTAGATTTCTTAGTGTGGTGCTCTCTCTTATATTCCTGGGTTCTCATAAACCTTGTTGAGTGATGCTTTTTATTGCTGTAAGGTATGTTATTTTGGGGTTTTTTTTAATGACTTTTGCATTGCAGAATGGGTAGATGTATTGCTACAACCTTAACTCATATTTCATGATTACTTTCTTAATAATCAAACACATTTTAGTTCAGCCTTCACTTCCTCTTCAGTCGCAGTGCAGAATTTCATTGCTATTTCTGTCTGACAAATACTTAGTGATGTGTGTCATAGGGCTTTGTGGCTTTTCGTAAACCTTATCTTTACTCTGTTCTCATGCTGTATATACTCACTCACTTGAAAAAACTTTGTTGTGTATAGGGTGGTAATAAATAGAAGTTTGCACAGTCACATCTGTAGCCTATTCAAAAATAAGCTAATTCTTCTGATTAGCATTGCAAAAATATGAAACTCCAAAACTAGAAAATGCTGAAATAAGACTCATTTGTGCAGAATTCATTCAGTCTGCTTTAGTTACATGTGGAATGTACATTCTTTGTTCATCAGCTTTCCCCCTCAGGACTGTCGTCATATTCAGGAGGAATCTGACTTGCTGTGAGCTGCTGTTCAATATCTCACAGAGTAACAGAATGTTAGGGGTTGGAAGTGACCTCGAAAGATCCTCTAGTCCAACCCCCCTGCCAGAGCAGGATCACCTAGAGCAGGTCACACAGGAATGCATCCAGGTGTGTTTTGAATGTCTCCAGAGAAGGAGACTCCACAGCCCCTCTGGGCAGCCTGTTCCAGAGCTCTGTCACTCTCACAATGAAAACGTTTTTCCTCATGTTTCTGTGGAACCTCTTATGCTCCAGCTTGCACCCGTTGGCCCTTGTCCTATCATTGGACATAA
>WTSP01021010.1:20088-33566 GCA_025331215.1 Actenoides lindsayi
GAGCCGAGTAAGGAGCGCAAAGCGCCTCAAAAGAGGTCAGTACTGGAGCACAGCTCCTCCTGGCACCCCAGCTGTCGGTACTGGATGTTCAAAGGGAAGGTTTCCTCTCCACACCATGTGACTGATGCATGTGGAGCAAGAGGGTTGCACTGATAACACAATGGGCTCAGATAGGGAGCCCCAGCCACCCAGAAATCTTGGAAGTGATCACAAACTGACCCGAGGGCAAAGATTTCAGGATGTCACCAGAGGAGGAGGTGATGTGTGATGAGAAGGTCCCACCAAATAACAAACTACCAAATGATGAGAAGTCATTGATCACTGATAAGTCCTGTTGCACTGTGGGAAAACATTGACAGTAAAAGTCAATTGAAGTCATTGAAGCTGATGAAGCACAGGGTGAATCAAGTCAGTTTGCAGAGGTGAAATTCACCAAGTGGCTTTAGATGTTGCTGAGCTAGAAGGGTAGTCAATGCTCTATACTGAGTCATGGATGGTGGCAAATGCTCTGTGGGGGTGGTTACAGAAGTGGAAGTAGAGCAACTGGCAGCACAGAGGTAACCCGTCTGGGCTGGTGGATTATGGAAAGATATTGCTGCTTGGGTAGAGAACCTGCTTGTGAAAAAACATCACATGGATGCCCATGCACCCAAACGTCAGGCAGCTGAAGAACATCAAAACAACCAGTGAGTGGATCAGGCTGCCATGTTTGGAGTGGCTCAGGTGGATTAGGACTGGCAACAGAAAGGTGAATTGTTTAAAGCTCAGTGGGCCCATGACACCTCAGGTCATCAAGGAAGAGATGGAACCTATAGATAAGCTCAAGTTCAAGGGATGAACCTGACCATGGACACTATTGCAAAGGTCATCCACAAATGTGAAACATGTGCAGTGATCAAGGAAGCCAGGTGTTTAGAGCCCCAGTGGTATGGAGGACAATGGCTGAAATATAAATATGGAGAGGCCTGGCAGATTGAGTGAGAGGCCATGTGGTGCTAATCTCCCAGCTGGTTCTAAACCATGACACCAGGACTGCTGATAAATGATGGAAAGTGGCTTGGCGAGCACTTCTGCCAGCTCCCTCAGTACCCTTGAGTGTAACCCATCTGGCTCCATAGATATGTGTGTGTCTAAGTGGTGTAGCAGGTCACTGACCAACTTCCCTTGGCTAATCGGGGCTTCATTCTGCTCCCTGTCTTTGTCTTCCAGCTCAGAGGATTCAGCACCTGGAGAACAACTTCTCTTACTGCTAAAGACCGAGGCAAAGAAGGCATTCACTGCCTCAGCCTTTTCTTCATCCTTGGTCACCACGTTCACCTCCCCCCCATCCTATCAAAAATGGAGGTTATCCTTCGCCCTCCTTTTGTTACTAGTGTATTTATAGAAATGATTTTTATTTTCTTTTATGGCAGTATCTGGGTTAAGTTCTAGTTAGTAGTTGGGCTTTGGCCCTTCTAATTTTCTCCCTGCATAACCTCATGACACCCTTGTGGTCCACCTGAGTGGCCTGCCCCTTCTTCCAAAAGTCATAAACTCTCCTTTGTTTTCCTGAGTTCCGGCCAAAGGTCTCTGTTCAGCCAGACTGATCTTCTTCCCTGCTGGCTCATCTTTTGTTGCATGAGGAAGGCCCACTCTTATGCCTTAAAGAGTTCCTTTTTGAAGAATTTCCAGCCTTCCTGCAGTCCTTGGCCCTTCAGGGCTGCCTCCCAAGCCATTCCATTTACCATTCTCCTAAACAGGCTAAAGTCTGCTGTCGGCAAGTCGAAGGTGGCAGTTCTTCTGACCACTCCTTACTTCTCCAAGAATCGAAAACTCTTCCATATAATTTCATGATAGCTATGCCCAAGATGGCCTCCAACCATCACATCACCCCCAAGTCCTTCTCCATTCATAAATGATGGGTCCAGTGGCATGATTTCCCTAGTTGCCTCCCTCAACAGCTGTGTGAAGAAGTTCTCTTCCACAGACTCCAGGACTCTCCTAGACTGTTTCCTTTCTGCTCTGTTGTTTTTCTAGCAGACATCTGGCAAGTTGAAGTCCCCCATGAGAACAAAGGCTAGCAATTGTGAGACTCTCACAACTGCTTTTAGAATATTTTATCTTCCTCTTCATCCTGGTTGGGTGGTCTACAGCCCTGTTGGTCTGTCTGCCTTTTTGGCATTTGCCCTGAGTCTTACCCATAAACACTCAACCCTATCACCACAACGGTCGAGCTCTAGACAGTCCAAACACTCCCTCACATACAGGTCTACTCCACAGTGTCTTCTTCCTGGCCTATGCCTTCTGAAGTGTTTACAGTTATCCATTGTAGAACTCCAGTTGTGTGAGTCATCCCACAATGTTACCATGATGGCAGCCGTGTCATAGTTTTCCTGCTGCACAATGGCCTCCAGCTCCCCCTTTGTTGTCCACTTCATTTGGTCTATTGATCCTGCCACCTTTCTGGAGGGAGAGGCCTGAATTTCTGTGTGACCATTCTCAGGTGCTTTCATGGTTTCTAACACATCACTAATCCTTGTGGTTTTGCTGCCACATGAATCTCTATGCCCTACCTCCACTGAGATGGCAGACTGAGGGACTTCAGTATCACAATAGGACTCCTCTGGAAACAGAACACTGTAGAATCCCTTTTGAAACATCTTTACATTTTGATAGTCAAGTGTTGATAATTATTGTCTAAATACGATTTCCAACCACTTCACACCCACAATATTTCAATTTTATTTAGATATTCTTAGCTTATTTATGAGAAGGTCTTCTTAAAGTAAAAAGCCTTACAAAATTTGAGAGAGATGAGACCTACTGTCTCCCTCCATCCACACAAGGTCTGTTTCTCTGTAAGAGAAAGAAGGTTACTTTGACATGATTTATTCTTCATAAACCTGTGTTGACTGCTGCTCATTTGTTTCTCAGTGTTTATGGGTAGGTTTATCTGGTACAACTGCTCAAAATACTAATACATCTAGCAGGACTAGAGGTTAGACTAACTATCCTGCAATGCTAGGTCTCTTCTCTTGTTTTTAGACCTACATGTGGTATTTGCTCTTTATCAGTTTTCTAGCACATAACCCTTTCTTCTGGCTTCTCAGAGAAAACCTCTAACAGCTCTGAAATTGTTTCAGCTTGTTCTTTTAAGTACTAGGGGGTAAAGTTCATCAGGTGGAGATGATTCAATACAACTAACTTATTGGAGTGTTCTCTAACACATTCTTTTCCTTTTTGGGCCTAATGTTACCTCTTTGTTGCTGACATTCATTGGATTTGCCACCTGGTTGCAGTTGACCTCTTTTCTAAAGAATGAAGCAAAAAGACATCAAATACTCCCACCTTTTTGGCATCATCTGGCAGTGTCTTTCTCTCCCATTGAGCATCAGACCAACACCTCTCGTTCCTGGGACTTTGGAGAAGTTTTGTTTGATTGGTTTTGGTTTGCTTTTTTTTTTTTTTTTTTTAACTGAGAAACGTCATCATTACAGTTTTTCTTCTGTCCTATTTGCATCACTGTTTTGTGGGTGTTGGTCCTGTGCGCTCATGCTATTCTTTTGTGTTTATCTCTGTAACTGGACCTACTTTTTATGCCCTGTCTGCTTTTTCCCTTGGTTTTCAACAACATGCGCCAGTTGTGATGTAAGCAGATTTGTCTCTCCTGTATTTTATCTCTCCCCTCAATTTTGGGATAAGTTTTGCTTGTGTTGTTAGTATTATTTAGTCTGTCTTTTTCTGTGGGCTCGTCACCCATGGGATATTACCCAGCCCCTGAGTTTACTGATGGTTGTCTTCTTGAAGTCCTGTGAAGTGTGGTGGTTTTGGTACTCTTTCTTGGGCTTACAGTTGTTTCCACTAGAATCTTCTTTTAGCAAAGAATGAAGGACCTTGTTTTTAACAATGACACTCATTGTCAAATAGTCCAACTCTTGTCATGATCAGAACTTTTCCTCTTTTTTGAAACAATGTTTTAATGGACTGATGCAGGACAAATGCAGAAAATATTAGCTGATGCGTCCTTACCTTTAAAACTCTTTTTCTGTGAAAAGCTTACACGGGTATTTGCTGGCTGTTTCACAGGAAACCTGCAGCAGAGCCAGTAGTACAACCAAATCCCTGTGGCATGCTGCTGTATCAAAACCATGGATTAATCCATTTTGGTCTGTAATGACATCTTTGTCACTTAGAGAATTCAGGGTTCCCTGTATTTGGAGGAAGCTGCTTATTCCCTGAACAATCACCCAAAACTAAGCAGTCCACAAACTGAAAGGGCAGTTTGATGGACTTGGGATTTTGCAGCTCTCATTGCAGTTTCTACTCTTATGTAGGGATTCTTCTTTGGAACTTGATGCAGCAAAATCCACCAAAGGTAATTCACAATGCACTTTACAATTTGCAAGTAAAGCATGACTTCTGGAGTGAGATGTATTTCCAAATCCCTTTTAAAGCCTTTACAAAGAACACAAATGATGGTTTGTTAAATATATTAAACTGTATGTTTAATATATCTGTTCCTTTGTTTGAGTAGAGAAAAGCTATGTACTTCATTATATGAGATTGTATGGATCAATGTCTTTGTTTTTCCTCTTCTATCTTTATTAAAATCAAAACAGACGGCACTAATCCCTCAAATAAATGATAATTTATTTCTTCGTGTTCAAAGTATGAGGATTCCATTGTTGTTCTTATACTGATCAATTTCATGATTTTAATTAAAAATGGAATGTCTTAAGCATAAGACATAATTAAATAGATGACTGCTATAGTTACCACATTGGTATGCTCCCTTCTCCTGGTTTGAGCACACATTTCCTCCACTTACTGCCCATACAAATTGAATTCTACACCTCTTCCTACATCCTGTGAATCTCTGCAGAATCTGGGCCTATGTTCCCTTTCTGATCTCATGCTGATGTAATTCTGCTGATTTTCAATGGAATTACATTGGTGTTAAATCACTGGGTTTATTTGGGTTGTTCACTGAGATCCATGTAGAATGGGTCATTTAAAAGGTCATGCATTCTTCTTGTAAGAAAGCAGCAAGTGCTTCTGGGCAAAGAATGTCTCTTTTCTTTCACATTTTATGGGTTTAACACCTAGTTTGTAGGTACAACCACAATATAAATATTATTACCCTTGAGAACAGCTACTAGACAAACTAAATTCCTTCTGTGAATTCTTGAAACCCTATGTGTTGCTAGGAATTGCTTCCAAATAAGGGAGAGGATTTGAAGTATTTGTAGTAGAGAGAATGTTCCAAAGTGCTCATCACTAACCTCCATCTCTTCTCTTTGGAGCAAAGATGAAATTCTCATGGTCTTCAGTGGGACCTGGTAGGCTGTGCTTCCTCTTTTAATCATAGTGACTGAAGGAACACAAATTTATACTGCAAGGGATGATATACATTAGCTTGTTCACCTGCAGACTTCTCTTGATTTGGACCATTGCAGTCACCTTAGTGACTCTACAGCCATTTTTGAGAAGGCAGTGGTGATTTAAACTTGTCTAGATTAGCTCCAATTTTTCCTACAGAGAGCTTCACCATGGTAAACATGTTTTACATCAGTGGACCTATATTTTCACAGAAGGTTTTACTGGTGTGATTGTATTAGTTGCAGTGTCACAAGCAGGACCTTTGTATAGGATCTTGTATAGGACCTTGTACAGGACCTTTGCTCTATCTCAGCTCTCTGAGAATGAAATTATGTGACAAAATCTGAAAACCAAAATTCTGAAAGTCCTGCTAATAATTAATGCTCAACCTCCTGTATTATTTTAAAACTATACCATTTTTTCAGTTCTTCCAAATCTGGAATGGGCAGAGCAGAGTGCTGTGCTTTCTAATGTCTCATTGCAGAAGCATGTCATGTAACAGAAATCTTTTTTCCTACGCTTATGTTGCTGCTGTTGTTGACTTACCTCTGCTCTTACAACACTGCTTCAGTTTTTGCTTCATGTTCCCTCTTCCCTTTCCCAGTTCTGGGCCAAACTTGGCAGAATGAACTGATTTAGTGTAAACAAATCCAAGCTGAAAAGAAGAATACCCTCAAAGAAATGAATGATCTCTGCATCACCTTCACACCATTGACTGCAAGATAGGTAGAGGATCATTTTGTTGTGCTGGGCTGAGGAAGCCCGGTACTCATTTCCACTTGTGCCGCACCCTGTGCTCACTGTAGGTGGTCAAAACAACAAGGACAATCTGCTCACATCAGAAACCTGTGCTCTTTAATGTACTTAGGTTTCTTCAGAGGTTGTAGCTACATGACAACATGACTGGAACTTACGGACTCTGTAGTATTACTGTATGCACTGAAGTGACCAGAATGAGAACAAGTGGTTTCGATGTAGTTCAAACATAACTCAGTGAGTTAATATTCTTTGTTGTAGGTGACCACAGTTAATTGAGATGTACATTGCAGCTGTAAGTTGAGCATTTGACCCTTCCTATCTGTGCTCACAGGGTTTTTAAAATTTATTTATTTTTTATTACAATGCTGCTGCTCTTGCATGTTAAAAGTGTACCAGCAAGAAGTGGCCAGAAGATTTACACTTTCATAAGGAAACAAAACCAAATAAGGCTAGACCTTGGCTGAAATGCCTCACAGTCTACCTCCCAAAATGACTCCTTTCAGGAATGTAGCAGGCCCCTACAAGCATGGCTTGGTGCCCTCTGGAAGGACGTTTTCCAGACATAACTCTCAGTCCTGTTGAGTTTCTTCAGCTGCTTGGCTTCTAAAACAAGAGGGAGAGCCTCTGATCCTCAGAGCAGAAGATCTGACTAACCTGAGGTGAGGCTCATCTTACAGGTGAGGCAGCAGCTCTGTGTCCTTGACAGCAGCTTGACTGCATCAAGGAAGTGCTCAACAGCAGCTATGCCGTTCCCAGCCTAGCATGTTTGTTGGTGTTTCATGTGGGTTTCACAAAGATCATCTGTCTTTCAATTTTGTTGCTTGGTGAATGACTGCTTTCTGTTTTAGAGTTTGTTCAAACCCTTTGTGAGGATCACAAGATCAAAGACTAATTTAGGCTGTAAGGGATCTCAGGAGGTCATCTTATCCAATCTTCTTCTCTGATGTCCCAGAAACCTGATCAGATCCCCACTTTTTTCTAAGTGCAAAAAGACATATTTATGTCTACAGATAAATTCAAAGTTCGTAGAATTAGCTAGTTTAAAGTATATTCCAGTGCATGTATTGTCATGATACTCGACAAGTCATTATATATATAACTCATTTTTAGAGTATCTTGCACTTTAGTAATTTTTTTTCCACAGTGCCCTCTGGAAATAAATTTCACTGTTAAAGTTCTTCAAGTATCAATCTAACTTAATCTGGAGCTGCCTGCCACTCACTGCCATGTTTTAGTGCTTTTAGAAACTGCTGTATCATGCCATCTCTGAATGAGTTGGTTGTGGTCTGCTCTAGCTAGACTCCACAAACTTATGCAGATGACCTTTTTGCATTACTTCACCTGCCCTTCCAAAATGTATAGAAAACTTCAGGAGAACTAACAACCATTTTACATGGGAATGCCTCACTCAAGGAGACCATGATGAAATGTCCTTGATTAAGACAGCAAAGAATTTCTCCAACATATGTACATAATTTGGATTTTACTCTTGGATGGCTTTTTTTTGCTTCTGCTGAGCTTGAAAATTCATTAGTGCAAGGATGGCCTCTTCCAAGTATATTAGCACAGTGAAACCATGCTTTATGAATGGAAACAGACATACTGTCTTTCATGGCATGTAGCAGTATGCTACTCATCAGTGTATCTGATTGCATGGTGATTGCTTGCTGTTGTTGACCTCTGTAAGGATTCGTTGTAAGTTTCACGTTAAGTACCTCTGGGCTATTCAGAAACCTTGAGGATTAGGTAACAATGTAAACTTCAATTAGTTCCCACCCTGCCTCTTTCAGGATCTTCCACAAAGCTCAAACAATCTTTGTGTTCTCTATTTTGAACAAATGCTGTGGTCAGTAGTCCTTATACAGTGATCTTGACTTGATTCTTTTATATGCTTGTGCCACAACACCTTCTTCTCTTCTTCATCTGTTTTTGTCTTGAATTGCATTTTCTCTCTTGATTTAACTTGGTGTTTTCTGCTTATGCTTATTTTGTGACCTCTCCTAGCTTCTGATCATGTCCCTGCTGAGAGCATGCTTCTATTATCATACTGTCCACAATGCTGTGGACACCGGCTAAGACTGAAAAAAGCACCATTTTTCAGCTGAAACAGTTCTTTAGCAGACTGTGATTCCAAGAGTTAAGATATAGAATTTGAATTTTTCCCACTGGGTGTTTAAAGTGCTCAGCACAAGTAACTTGCTGTCTAAGCTAACCTGTTAATAGTGAGGCATGTCAGCTGACATTTGAGCAATTTTATCACCAACTGATTTGTTAGGTTTAAAATAATACTGTCTTTCTTCAGAGCTGAAGGATCCAGACAGACCCACATTTGATCATATTCCTTTTAGTTAACTTCCTAAAATGTGAACCTGGGATGTCTCTCACTGGTGGTTGGATGGGTATTTCTTGGAAATTATTTAGGTGTGGTTAAAATATTGATTTAGGTAAATCAGAAGTATTGGCTAACCTCTCAGGAGTCTGTCCAGTCCCACTTTCTCTTTAGCCATGGGAAGGGTTAGCCCACTTTCACATTATTTGAATGTTTTTTTGTTTGTTTTATTTTTTCAATGCCTGTTTATAAAAGGTCTTGCATCTATATGTATATAAAATAGGTTTCCCCTTTCATTTTTACTCTTTTAATTACTGAATGTATGTTGATACTCACATTCTTACTGCGTCATCTGTGAGACTGTTCACATTCACCTGTCCTAAAATCAGTTTCCCTTTCAAGGTTTAGTCATAGGAGTAAAGTACTCAGCCAACTTTTCAGTTGGTTTTTTTTGTGTGTGTGATTAATTATTAGTAAATTTCCATCCACAACAGGTGAACTACACAAGGTAAAATGTTCTAAGGGTTTGGGCACAGCACTTTGATATGGAAGGTGGAACTGTAACTGTGAGATTTGCTCAAGCAAAAGAACTGTGGAATTAAATTTGAGTATTTTTCTCACCAGGTATCTAAATCAGGTGAAGAGTAGTGTATTTAGAAATACACCTGCAACTCAACTGCAAGTTCATCTTCAGTGTGTAAAAAACCAACATATTTCTTCATGCTTTGTACTCCAGATAGTCTATATCCTGAGCCAAAAAGCAAACAACAAAAAAAAGAGAATATTCTGCATCTGGCAATATACCCCAGTTTGCCACTTCATATGTATTAGTCAAGATCATTGTGCAACAGGCATGTCCTGTTTGTTTATAAGGCAACCATGGCCATTATATGTACTGGATGCTCTCAGCTTCCATGGCATTAGCTGTACGAAGTGTAATGAAGTGGAAGGGAAAAAAAGAGAAATGTAAATAACCGTATTACTGTACATTAAAGTGTATTGATCAAAATACTAGTTTTTCCAGTCTCTACATATTGTGTCATGTGTTCCAGCCCTGAAAGGGTTTTGAATGCAATGAAATCAGAACTTCTAAAGCAGAACAGAAGACTGCCAGAATTTAATTTTCTATTAAGTACTGTGATGCCCTGTTGTTAATGGTGCTGTGTAGTGAATTCATCATATTTTGATATCAAAAGATGAATTTATTTCTTAGAAACTGGAAGTTTCTAGAACATTTCTTACAGCTGCAAGGTCAACTCTACTTTCTTGCACCCCTAAACAAACCAATTTTCTTCTTAATTGTTAGTTTCAATGCAATTACTTTTCATTATTTTTTATTGTTTAGAATTTATTTCCTTGCATTATTTTATTACCTTTGGAAAAATCATTTGATATTGTTGAATGGCACATAGAGATTGGATTAAAAAGAGAAAAATAATCAATTAAATGACAAAATACGGAACAAAACTATAACTAAACATTGTAACATCTTTGTCTTAAAGCTAGGCAACATTAGAAGTAATAGCAGTGCTCCTCTGCTTATGTGATTTTATTCCCACTTAACAAGTACTGAGAATGAAACCCATAGAAACACAATTAGCTGCTGACCTGTAAGTAGTGATGGCTTGCAGTATGTTTTATGATTTGATAAAATTTTACTCTGATATATATTACATGGTCTCATATACGGATTAAATAATGAAACTGAACATGCCTATGCTGAGCTTCTTGCTGAAGATAGCTCATCCAATTTTTTAAATACTGTTATCATTCAATGTTGGGGGTTGACTAGATGACCTTTAAAGCTCCCTTGCAACCCAAAACATTCTATGATTCTGTGATTTCCATATGTCTTATCTACATAGAATTCTTGAAAGGGTGTTTATAGATAGGGACATGTCAGATTGACATTAAATATCCTTTTGCAAAAGCTCAGTGGTTAAAATACATTGAAGCAGGTGGCAGAGCTCTTAGTATACCCAAACAGAAAACATGATATTTCTTCTTCTGCTTTAAGAGGAGCAGAGAACATGCTGGTTTCCCTATTAATACTCTTTCTAATGTTAAAGCCCTGTACAGTTTCACCATCCCTCAGAAGCTTGAATTACATCATTTCTTATTGGATGTTATCATCACTCATTTGAGATCATAATTGAACAATGTGCTTTTAGATCTGACCTAAAACATTTGGAGTCCATATGGGAGAGCTTGTCTTGCTTCACAGTGCTGTAAAAAAGCCAGCACAATCTTTCCTAAAGGAGAGTAACTGAAGTATGGGGATGTAACACACCATTTTCATCACGTGGAGCTAGTAAACTCACCACAAAGATGCTGCCTACTTGTCATCTGTGCTAGCCTGTCCTTTGGTGAATTCATGGATCATCTCTGCCCGTGTTAACTGTTACTGGCCCCAAAAGATGTATTACCTAAGGATATGAGTAGTGACTTTATATTCACTGGAAAAAATTAAATATTCTGCATGTTGTCATATCCTCTAGACCTCCTGTTTTCTGCTATTATAACTAACATTATTTGGTATTTATGTTCAGAAGTATAAGCTTCCAATACAATAAAGCTTATGTATCCCTTTGAATTTTTTTATTTTTTTTTCCTGGGGAAAACATTTTTTTTTTAACATGACAGCTACATAAAAAGCATCTGTAATTAACAAAAACAAAACAAAACATTTTTCTGTCCTTTTTCAAAAAGAAAAGGGGAACTGTATTTTAGTTTCTATAACTTTGGGGTAAAAATTGAAGTTAAATTTAAACATGCAATTTTATGTGAAATTCTTTGGCATCTTACATTCAGCTTTTGATAACCAACTATATATTCCTTACTAAACAAATTATTAACTTCCTCTCCATGATTAATTCCAGTTTTCCACATAGTCAATAGAATCAAAACAAACAAGACACCTGCACACTTGTGAGCTGATGAATAAAATTCAGTAGTTTAAGCTCCACATCCTGCATTACCTTTGGTTCTTTCATAAGCTGCCTTTACAAATTAAAGGATAAAACTCTGCCATCCTGACACACTGACATTTTTTCCTTCACTTTTCAAAGGCATAGGTAACAGTGGGTGCACAGAAACTGGGAATCATGATTGTATACTTTATGTAAATGTGTTTTGCTGGAGTATCAGAGTGGATGGACATGTTAAAATAAAACACAATGTGTGTTTAGATTAAATTTGCTTCTATCATAAGCCCCAGTGCTCCTATTATCATATTCCAGAAGGATGTTGTGTTAACAGTATCTCATAAAATGTAAACCGTCATTTTATGTCTCCCTCTCACTGCCTGCATTTTCATTTTCCATATTTCCCTTGTACTGTAGACAACTTGTGGGCCCAGTGGTGACACACAGTGGCATTTTCTACTGAACAGCCTGATCTGCTAATCCATGGAGCATCACTTGATATTGTGACTGCATATTATCCCCAACCTCACTCATTCTCTCTAATTGGAGATGAGAATGATGATTTCATATAACTTAAAGGAGTTTTAGCAGGGATGTATTTGCCCCAACAAGCTATAGGTATAATGACAACCAACCCCTCTGTGTTGCAGGAGACTTCCTCCTGGATGAATCTTGTTCTCTGAATTGGCAATTTTCCTTCTTCTGCATGAAGAGCTGGCATACAGGATTCACTATCATGCTGATAATTCACTAAACAGTGAAATTAAGTCTTATGATGGTCTTCTACAGGAATTTCATTAATTGCAGGCCCAGTTATAGTACTTCATTGCAGCTATGGCACAGGGATGCTATTTAGCTGCCTTATGGAAAACAAACTCTCCACTACTTTGGTAGTAGGATTGTCTGTTCTTCATAGGCTTACATGTGCTTTCCATCTCTTGGCAAGGGGAATGTTTGTTTTTCCTAGGGCTTTGAACTCATAAGTGCTTTTGAACAGATAACAAGAGTTGAATATTTATCTTCCATATGTGTAGTAAAAGGACACAGTTCACCATCATCATACACTGAAATGTGTGCAGGAAGTTTAGGTGTGTTTGACTATCTAATAGTAAGTCATGTTTTGCAAACCATTACTAGTTTGGTACAAGGGTTTCAGTTTGGTACAAGCTTTAGATCCACCAAGAAGAAAAGTTCCACTACAAGGAATCACTTGAAAACATAAGTGATAAAGATAAAAATGGAAAAGAAAGAAAAAGAAGAAAGTAGGAAGAAGTTTCACAACACTGCTAAAATGCTTTAACCTCTGGGGCAGCCTAGATAGCCATAAACTTGGCAAACTCCTAAACTGAGTACTCACCTGTACTCATTTCAGACACACAGGAAAAATAGAGGCTGGAAGAACGCGAGGTGATTTGTGTTTTATCTGCCTTGTCTTTGTGCTGCAAGATCTATGCTGCAACTCTAAGTCATGGTTGTGTCAAAGGCCAATAGAAAAAGTATTGATAAGACACCAATGCTGTATACAAGCTGGGATCACCTCATCATTATCTCCTTTCAGGAACACTACACAGAGAGGCAAATGGTTAAATACTTAGCGATGTTGTTCAACTCCTTATGCTTAATGAGGAAAAAGCTACTAAACACTAAGGACGTAAGTAGGTTTGTAAGACAGAAGTAGAACCAGAGGATGGATATTTCTTATGTCCTGGAAATGCATGCTATCGTCAGTGGTGGTTTTGGAGACACTACATTTTCCAGGATGTCGGAATACTCAGAAAATGTTCTGAGACTTATTTTAAGATTGAAGAAAGCAATAAATGTGGTTAATCTGGGAATGATCCACACGGAAGCTGTTGTTTACAATACGGAGTCTGCCAAGAATAAGGATGGAGCATCTAAACACTGTGGCAGTGAAGAAAGTAGCCTCACCTCTGAGAGGGGACTGAATAATTTAGAGTGTGTCTTTAAGAAGATGAGAAGAAAGAGGCAGAGTGAACAATGTAATAACCCTTTATGATGCCACCAATTACTGCATGGGAAAAGTGAAAGAAACAGTAAATGAGAACCTGTCTAGCCTGAGGTATAACAGAAAAATAATCAACTTTGTT
>WTSP01021011.1:0-13396 GCA_025331215.1 Actenoides lindsayi
GTCTTCTGTGTATTGTAGACAGTAGGTCTAATCGGTGACTCAAAACCAACACACCTCATACGCCCCTTGGGTGTTTTTTTTCTCCCCCCCCCCCCCCCCCCCCCCCCTCTTTTTTGCTTCTTTGTCTCAGCACTGTGGTGTTTTGGATTCTGGGGCCTTGTTTGTGAATCTCAATGGTTGTATTTGATGTTCTGATTCTTTGCTTGTCACCAAGAACAGATGTTCACAAAACAATGGACAGGCTGAATCAGGGAGGTAGGAATAGCCTGTTGCTTTAATCTTCCCAAAATATTGTGCAAAGTTTCAAATGCAAATTGTTGTTATATTAATTTTATAGTAGAATGATTTTTCCAATTAAAAATGTAAAGGAATGCTAAGTATAAGTATGGTAATCTACAAATTGTGATTCTAGCTAATAGCTTTGGCTTTTTTAGAAATGCAGTGCGACACTAACCGCATGTAGATGTTTCTTCACGTGTAACAGTCTTCTGATTCTTGACATTTCATTTTCAAAATATGTCTGATATGCATATAATAGTTCCGAGATGACGAAACAGTATGTTTGTTTGCACAGTTTTGCTAATTAGGGTTACTGATGGTTGTGAAATAGTGCTCCAGTGTTTTTGTCCTAAGCACCACCATTGAAATATCAGTACCAGTAAGAATTGCAGGGAAAAAACCAAACCTAACCTCAAAAGATCACTTAAATTGGAAAGAAATGTTGACCAATGCTATGAGGCTACGGGTGAGGCAGCTGCCTTACTGTGTTGTTGTGACTTCTAATTTGTGTGTGTGTGTGTGTTGCATTGGTGTGTAGGGACTTGGATGGAAAACACTTTCTATGAACTGCAGGTGCCTGATTGTCCAGCAGCACACACACACATACTGCAAGAGGTTTCCTAATTTGTTTTCCTCCCTCCCTCTTGAGGTTGTCCATTAGCCGCATGAGGAAAACGTGTTTGTCCATCGGAATATTTGAAGTGCAATGTGTGTTGTGAATGCTTCTCTTCTCTTGAAGTATGTGGCTGGTTGTCTACTGTCATGTAATTCCTTGTAGGCCATGGGCTTACGAAATCTTGACTGGTGGGAGCTGATTTTTTGAGGCACATAAGCAAACTCTTGGTTTTCTTCCTGGCAGGGCACAGTATAGATTTTAGAGCTGAACTGTGTTTGCTTATTTGTATATAACTTCTGTACCTGCTACTTTCAGGTGTTTCAGGGACACCTGGACAGCTTGGCAGTATCAACCATTCAAGCCCTCACAGCAGTAATGCACAAGTCTCCGGCTGCTAAGGTAACAGTATATACGCAGAGGTTTGTTTGATCTTGTTTCCAGTGAGTGTTTTTACCAGAGTACCTTGATAAATCTGGCTAATGAAGATGAGCAGATTGTGGTCACACATTCCTGCCAGCTAGGAATAGCTGATTAGCATCCCTTATCCCTTATCCATTTATAGGTGCTTAGTGGCTGGACGCTGAACCATCTTTCTATCAAAACCAGCAGATCACAATGTTAATGGCAGTTGGAACCTTTGTAAAGGAAGTAGATCATTTCTTGTCCGATGAATAAGTAGGGTAAAATTAATGAGTATCTGCAGGAATTTTCAGGGAGGAGCTTGTGTTAGTTTTAACATGACTTTAAACTAGCCCACAGCAGTATTGCTGTCCAAATGGTCTTGCCTTGTCATTTCCCTGCCCTTCTTTTGTAGTTATTCCTGTGGTTTGATAAATGAATAGGTTGTGGTTAGTTTGTGAATCTGACTGGAAACTAAGCCCACAGAAAAAAAGTGTAGTATTTATTTTTAGGCTTCCTAGTTGATTAGTTTCTCTCCATGGTTGAATGATTCCCTAGTCTTGGCACGGGGAAAGAGATGTGTCTTTACAGTGGAGGCTAAAGGAAGAGTGGGAGTCATCTGATTTGGATGAAATTCGCAGTATAGTCTGAGAGAGAAGAGACAGGGACAGTTATACTCCTTCAGAGCATCAGTCAGTGCTTATTTCTTCTCTGACTCTGGAAAGCATTGGAAGAGTTGTGTGTTGGATTTGGGGACTGGCTGTGGTTCACAAAGGGTCAGTAAAGTTTTAAAATGTGCTTCCACTGCAACCAACGTGGGGTTTTTTTAATTTATTTACCTAAGCAATCATCTCACTTGTGCTGACAGATTCATCCTTTAAAAAAAAAAAAAGAAGAAAAAGAAAAGAAGTCTTAGTGCAGAATACAGCTGGGAGAAGAGTATCCATTCCATATATGTTGGCTGTTTACTAACTAAATCATAAACAGATACTACAGTTTGGATTTTGCTACTTGATCTTTTTTTTTCCCCTTCATGTAAAGTCCATTAGTTTTCAAAAAAACTTACTTGGAACACTTATCTAATTTTTTTAAAGTGTTTAGGATGTGTGTGTTTTAATCAAGCTGGTTTAGGAATGTCTCAGATATTAATACCTGAATGCTTCTAATTCTCAATGTAATCATTTCATACTATAGTTTGGTCTGAAAAATGAAGCTACTAGTATTTTGTGATAGAATTAGCATTTTGATTATACCAAAGCAATTATATTCTTGTATAGAATATATATCCTATATATATATATATATATAACTGTCATCTTCTATTTGTTTATCTGTGTGCTGCAGTGAGATCCTTCTCATCTGCAGCATCCTAGAGGTAGCATAACAGACATACTATCCAAAAAAGGTTTCTAGCCTGTAAACATTTTCTTGCATTCTAATTGTGTTAAATTAGAACCTGCTGCAGTAGACAAGCAACTTTTGTCCATTTTATTTGTTAGTGAGATGGATTTTTATTCTTAGGAGGTCTTTAAGGAGAGGATTGGCTATGCACACATGTATGAGGTACTAAAATCGCTGGGTCAGCCTTCACGGGAATTGCTGGAAGAGCTCATGAATATGGTGAGATGTGCTTATTTTGAATGCTAAAATGCTCCCATCTTTGCAACAGTACTTCTAGCCGTATTTTATTGTATTTCACCTCTGAGTTCTCTGCTGTTTTTCAGGCTGTTGAAGGTGACCACATGGCTGTTGGGATACTAGGGATTAGTAATGTCCAGCCCTTATTGCTGCTTATCCAGTGGCTTCCAGAACTAGAATCACGTGACCTGCAGATTTTCATCTCAAATTGGTTGAGGCAAATCTGCTGTATTAACAGACAGAGCCGTGCCACATGTGTCAATGCGAACATGGTCATCTGTATCATTAAGACACTAAATTCCCACTCCGTGCTCCATTGTTCTTGTGCGGAGAACCTGATTGCCCTTCTGGGCTCTTTGGGGAGCCAGTCAATGGGCTCGGAAGAACTGCTTCAACTAATACGGCTCCTGAGGACTGAGGAACCAAAACAAGCTCACCCTTATGTTGTTCCAGTGATGCGAGCCATTCTAGCAATGGCCCGGAAGCAGGGCATGGCTAGTGCCTTGCAGTATTTCAACTTGTGCCACAGCATGGCCGGAATTGCTGTCCCACCAATTCACAGGTGGCCAGGCTCTGCATTTTCTTTCAACGCTTGGCTCTGCCTTGACCAGGACCGGGTGGACCTTAGCACGACTAGCAAAAGTGGCAAGAGGAAGCAACTCTATAGGTATAGTTACTATATAATACTTCAACAGCACAAATCTGGGTCCTCTGTTCCCTGTGGCATATGCTACCCTATGACGTGTTACTTTCACTTACCTTTGTAGAATGCAATATATAGTGTTTAGTTTGTGAAAGGGAGCAATTTCCTCTGTCACCAGAGCCAGGCTGTCTTACAGAAATAAGCATGTAGTTCCTCAGTTATAATGCTTTTTTCTCTGCAGTTTCAATGTCCATAGTTCCAAATTGTGTTAAGGTTCATAGCTTAAACAAACAAAACAACAATAAAATGAAAAAAATCAACCCCCCCCAAAACCCTACTCCAAAAAGCTTTTACCCTTCTTCATGTAAAGGTAATGAAAACTTTTTTATTTTTTTTTTCTTCTACTTTTTAATGCAATAAAAATTGGTATATCTTCACATAGAAATCCAGCCAGTTACTGGATTTCAATAATTTTATGTACTACCTTGAAGACATTATTCTAGTTCTGGGAAGCTAAAACAGTATTTGTGTATATATATATTGAAATGTATTGAACTTCATACAAAAAAGAGGATATGTTTAAAAATCTTGTTTCAGCTTGAAATGTTAAGCACAAAGCTGAGTTAATCATTAAATTTGATCTAGCTGCTATGTTTTACAGTAGTTAATTGTAAGACAGCTTATGTTTATTGAGGTTGTCATTAATATTCATGCTCTGTGTGTTTGTGCTTTATAGTGATAGATGTAGATATTTAATAGGACAGTAGTTATTGCATCCACTGGGAATAATGGTGCCTAGGGGTGCATAGCAGGTTTTGATAACAGCTCACAATTTATATCATTCTTTTGTATTCAAGTGCTTAAAAAATGAAAGGCTTCTCAAGGCAAACCTGTGCTTGCAGGGCTTATTCCCAGCTAACTGTTTATAGATTATTTTCTCCATTATATAAGTGAAATAAGGTATGTGAGAATGACTAAATTTACATTCTGTACTATGGTAAGGTCCTTGCTGATAGATAGTCATAGATAAAAAAAAATTGTGGATGACACTGTCTTATCAGACATTTTTAATGCAAATTTATCTATAAAATTAAAGATTGAAATTTATGCATTTTCTTGAAGGTTTGGTCTTTAAAATAAATGAAATACCTGTATTCAGTGCTGTGGTGTAAAACAAGGGAAATGGAGAAAATCTATCTATGAACTGTAACAGTAATATCATGAATGTGCATGCAGTGGTCGCAGCTTTACCAGGGGCTGACAGACACAATTTCATTGACAGAAGACAAGATAAGTTGCAGGCCAGTCACTTCTATGTTATAATATTGTAGCTTCCAGAGACTGCAATGGGCAGGACTTTGTAACAGAAGCAGGTTAAGCTATGTGGGTCAAACTGAGGCATTACTTCTGGGGATATAGGTCATTTTTTCGTGTAGAAGAGGGATGGCTACAAGATTCTTTGAGAGCTTTGTGGGTCACCTTTGGCCTGCATGTCCTGTGCCTTGGGGTTCCATCCTTGAAGCAGTTCTTCATCTTGGATTTTTTTTGAACAAGAGGAACAGCTAGTCAAATACTAGACCAGCAACAAATGGCTTCTTTCCTTAATGGATCTATTGTTAGGTGATTTCCAATAGTTTTGATGAAGTCAGTCTTTGATTGTGTGTTTTGTTGTCTTTTTCTGTAGCTTTTTTACAGCAAGTGGTATGGGTTTTGAAGCATTTATTACATGCTCTGGGGTATTGGTGGTTGCAGTTTGCACAAAGAGGGAATATGCAACAGTGATGCTGCCTGACCACTGCTTTTTTGACTCTCTCTGGGTAAGATTTGCTACTGAAAAACACTGCTTAGGATAATACTGTTAGCTTAAGTCAAAGTTCTACAAATGATCTATTTTATCATGTTTAAATGATTCATTGCATAAGAACAGATCTAGTCTCAAATAATGCAGGCAATTTCCATGTAGATTATTGATTGATTGAGCTACATTATGCGTGTGTTATTAAACATTTATTATTGATAAGCTGGTTACAGCAGTGTGCTTATAGATTTATTTTTTTTTACACGCATAGTTTTAAATATTAAATTATAACAGGCACAGATAGCTATGGTGCTATGTGAATGAATAAATGTGCTACTGTGTTTCTGCCTTCCCTTTTTCTATTTCTATACTTAGGAACTGATGTGCATTACTATGAAAAAGCTGTATCTCTTTCCCTTCAAAAACCTGTTTACATGTAAACTATTTTAAAATGGAAGCAGCTGATAGGAGATCTATCTTACTGTTGATGTTTTTTGTGTATTTTCTTAAGTGGTTTCCTCTGCAGATTAGTAGAGATGAAGTTAAATATTGCCATACAGTCACTTCATTGCTTTTTTAATAATGACTTAATTATTTTAAATTCCTTAACCAGCACAACATAAGTATTGTTCACATGCCTGGGAAGAGGCCCTTTGGTCAGAGCCTTGTGTACATCTATGTTAATGGACAGCAGAAGGTCTCTGCCCCACTTCGATTCCCTGCCATGAATGAAGTGAGTTCACCTTCTGAGTCATACCCCTGTTATGATGAGCTCTCAGAAAAATGAGAACATACTTGGCTTTTTTCATTTGAAAATTGTGTAAGAGTTTAAGATAGCTTTGCAGAGTGTCCACAGTATCAATTTGGAGTATAATTAACCATTAATTAATGCTTGTTTAGTCATCTTAGTTTAAAAACAAAACAGAATCAGATTTTTGGGGTTTCCTCAAAATATTAACCTGAGCACACTGATGTAATTTATGCGTAAATCGTAATAAATCACAGCTCTGTCAGTATGATTGGTGTGACAGTACTCAATGAGGAATATTTCCTGTTGTTTTCAGTAGTAACTTTTTTTACTTGTATTTTCTGTGTATTCCCTTACTATTCTAATCTTATACCTGCTTTGTAAACTGGATAATCAGTTTACATGCAGTTAATCTAACCATTTCAAAAGTGTACATGTTTAGCATGAAAAAAAACCACTAGCCATCAAAAGGAGTACACGTCATGTTTAGTTTTCTTTCTAAGCATTGTCCATTCTTTTTGTGGAACAAATCCGTTTTAAGCTGGACTACAACACTGAATGTTCTTCCCTCTTTTGTAAGTCCTGATTTCATGCTTGTTAAATATGTTGAGCAAACACTTAAATTGTACACATTCATAGTAAAATCAGTATAACACTTAAAATGTTAGAATAAATATAATTTCCATGGTGAGATAAAACTCTGGATTTTAGCCTATCTGTAGAATAAGCACGATAAACATCAAGGTAGTTAAAGTATGGCTTGTAAGCTTTCCATGAGGGCATCTATTTGAGTGGAATAACTGATAGGAGAAATGTACAGTAGCAGATATTCTGGGCTACTATTTTGGAATGTAATCCAGAAGGAGTGTTTACCAGGGTTTCTGGAACACAGTCCTTCCTGGCTCTCTTCCTGCCAGAGGCCACACAACAGCTGAGGTGGCCAAATTGCTCTTGGAGAAAGGGCACTCTATGCTCTTGTGGAAAGTATATGCTCTTTTTCTGGGCCTACTGTTCTGGATTACTTCTTTTTCAGGGAACACCAGGACTTGTTGCTCTTGGTTTAATTTATTTAGTTCAGGTTTGCCAGAGATAGTCTTCAGATTTACTTTGTAAACTGTGAAAAAAAGAGGTTAGATTTACAAGTATATGTTCTGTTTGTTTTCTTCCATGTGTGACTCTCCAGTCTTTTACTTCTTGCTGCATTGGTTCAGCTGGTCAAAGAACAACAACGCCTCCTCCATCTCAGATACCAGATCCGCCTTTTTCCTCCCCTGTTATGCCACATCGGACATCCCTTGGGGGCATTCTCTCTACAGGAAGTTGGGGTGGGATGCTTGGAAAACCAGAGCTCATCACCAAGATGATCTCAGCAGGGACTCAGGACAGTGAATGGGGATGTCCAACATCTTTGGAGGGTCAACTTGGATCAGTTATCATTTTTCATGAAGCACTGCAACCTCCTCAGGTGAAAGCATTATATTTAGCAGGTAAGTGGTGATTGTACTGGTTTTAGTGGAATAAAAGAGATGAGATATGGACAAGACCCCAAGTTTTACTCTACACAGACACATAATGAAGAAGCTGCAATCCATAAGAATTGCAGAGCTGACCTAAGTGAAAGGGCCTTATCAATCCATTTTAAACTGCTGTTATAGGTCTTTTATGAAATTTTATTTAAAATATTATGTTTGCATAAGCTCATCTATTTTTCATACATACAGACTTGCCAGAATCAAGATGTTAGGTAGTATTTTCATTTGTAAGTTCGTAATGTTTGCTACTCTTTGCCTACATGTGAGTTTACAGTTGAGACTCTTGAAAGTATTACCCTTGTTTTGATAGGCCACCTAAATGTGATTTATGCTTTAGGATTTTTTCACAAATTAATAAAGTGGTCATTTAAAACAAAATATTTCTGATAAACTGTGTCTTACAGTTTCAGGTGTTAAGGTGTGAAGTTCAGTAATGACTTGAAGTTGTTAGAGATAAGCATAAACGCACTTTCATCATTTAAAGGAAATATTTTGTATTACTAAACAAAACTATCTTGAAAATCACTCATTTTCTGGACACTTAGACTTGATGACAAAGAGATTGGTGACAAATATAAGAGAGATATTTGTAAAGACAGAAACATTAGAGCTGTCTGAATGTATAAAACCGCCTTCCTTGTATAGTTTAGCTTTTTATCAAGAATGTATTTCTCTTTAAGCAGACCCTATGGAATGAATGATTTAAGTCATAAAGACTACTTCAAATCATGTCTTGAATAGGTATGGTTCAGTGTCCTATTTGTTGTTTCAACAAAGTATAGTAGTATACATTTTGTACAGGTGAACATTAGTATCCAGTGGACTCTTAAATATTTGTTATATAATTTTTTATATATATATTTTTAATAGGTCCAAACTGTTTAACTCCTTGGAAATCTCAAGAGGCTGAAGTAGCAGATCTCCCCAGTAAGGTGCTGCTTCATTATACACCAAAGGTATGAAACAATACATAATTTCTCTTTGATTACTCAGTGTGCAGTAATTTCAGAATATGTCCTAGATGGTCTTTTTTTTTTTTCGCTTTGCTATTGCTGTTTAATAGAACAGATAGGCTTACCAGCTTTATGCTGCGATTGTTATGGGAAGATAAGGAGCAGTGAGAACTTTCTTAAACTGTATTCTTGTGTACAGATAGGTTTTGTTCTTGTTTGGCAAAAGGACAGAATTATCTTGTACAATTGTGAACGTCAATTCTAAAGTAACATAGAAGATGTTTCAGGGGTTCCAGATTGTTTAAATACTCTAATATCAATACAGTGAAACTAACTTCCTGAAAAATACTGCACACCATTCAGATAGCTTACGTGTTCGAGGATCTAACTTGTTTCATAAGTGGTACTGTAGCCTCTTCATTTTGTTTAACAGGCTTGCAGAAACCCAATTTGTCTTGACCTGTCTGCAAATCTCTTACATGGAAGACTAACTGGAAATAAAGTAGTGAACTGGGACATCAAGGTAAATGCATACTGAAGAGGCAGAACCTGATTAAAATATGGCAGTGGTTGGATCCATTCACCTAACTTTTGGAATGCAGGAAGTTGTTATAATGCAAATGACATTTAGCAGATACAGCATGTTTTTATAATGAAAATTAATGAGTTAGTGCTATAGCTGGAGTAGTATTCTATTCCATTTATTGAGAGCTTGTAAGGGCTACTGCTCTTAATGTCACAGATAATGCATTAAGATATTTTGTGGTAGCTGACTATTTTTCATAATCCATTCAATGCATGTTGTGTATTGAAAGCTTTTATCGCAAGGGCATTCTGTTACAGTTTTCTTGCAGTCTCAAACTCTGAATTAGATTACGGTCATTAGGGTTAAATTAACACTTGTAACTTTTGCTTTTTTAGTCGTACAAAAAAAATACTGAAATGCAAAATAACTTCAGCAGAAAACAAACGAGGTGTGGAGTTAAAATATTAGAAGAATCTAGCATTTTTTGAAAAAGATGTTAATCTAGTTATCTTATTTACCTTTGGTTTGGGTTTGCAGGACTAGATGATCTCACAGTCCAAAAGCCTCACTTCAGAGAAAACACTGAATATTCACATATACCTGTTTCTGTCTTATACATCTTTCTTTCCATATTACTCCTCTTTCTGTCTCTGCTATACACTAATTGTCCAATATGTTTTTCCTTATTGCTGCATACAATGGCATATCTGATTCTTACAGGCTATGAAAATCATCTTTGTTTAACTTTTGCTAGCAGTTGTAATCACAGCACTACTGCTATATTAGCACTGGAGCTTTAACATTATCTGGCTAAACCGGTTTCCAGTCTCCTGCTCAAACATTCTGTTATAGCAAAACTGTCCTATAGTTTTGTTTGTTTGTTTGGTTTTGTTTTATTTCCTTGACCAAAGCATAGGTCCTTATGCCTTTCTAGTTAATGACTTAATTTCTTAGTCTCATGCTACTGACAGTTTAGATCTGACTTTATACTGTAGAATTACAACTTAGAGTTTTGACAACTCAACACTGCCAGAGAGATTTAGTGTTAGACTTACTTGATGCTCCACACAGAGAATACCATTTAGGCAAGTTATGTACCCATTAGATGTCTTCTGTGTAAAATAACTTGCTACTTCATGGAGAGGAAAAGGAAAACATGCACACCAGCTTAATAAAAACTTTCATGTACCTGTTTGTTTATTTGTTCCCTGATCACTACTATTTTAATGTTAAAAATCAAAGTCCGGTTTAGCTCTACATGAGAAAACAGAGTTTGATCTAGAAGCAGTGACATAAATAAGGATTTATTTCTTTTAAATTGAGATAGAATAGAATACATCCAATTCTGTTTTATAGGCAGAATCTATGATTAAGGGCTCTTAGCTTTGAGGAAAAAATAATCCAAAGTCTGAGTGTAGGGAACTTGTCAGTAGAATGACACATCATTTTTTGTCTTGAGAAATGTACAAATAAGTATGAACTGCTTTTTTTTAAAACAAACAAACAGTGAACAATCAGTTGTGCTTGCAAACTAATCAATAAGAAATATTGTTGGAGCTGCACTGTGCGCTCGCTGATTTGCGGAAAGTAATGTTAAGAAAATGCAAACACTTCATAGTTAATTTTGCTATGATATTAATAGTTTGAAAATACTGCAGGTTGTTTCTGTACCCAGTAGTGGGAAGAGGGTTGGGTGAGGAGTGTTTACATCTCTAGTTTCACAGGAAAGCATATTTTGAGTACAAGTTTTAGAAGAATCATTCATTAACAAACATTATAGGGCTTAGCACCCTCTTCAGGAAGACTAGAGTTAGAAAAAAACCACAAGACTGGATCAGGAGCTCAGGAGATAGAAAGAGCCTAGAAGGAGTTACTGTTGTCTTGTGGTTTAGATAAATTCTGACTTTGAACTTTAAGTTGGTTTCTGTTTCTAAAAGCTGCAGGTCTGCAGTGACTCTTGTTTTGCTCAACAAATATAGAAATATTCATCCATGAGACAGATTTTGCAGATCTAAAAAATGATCTTAATCAAACTACTCGGTTTTCTTAAATTCACCTTAATAAATGTGGGCTGGAGAGGGGGCCTCACAGATACATGTGGAGCAGAGTAATAATTGAAAAAGTAGAAAACCATGGATAAGAAAAGGACTGGGAAGGGAAAGTGATTCCCCATATTAATAGACTGGCTTAAAGCGTTTTTGGGTTTTTTGGCTGTTAAAATTTTATGAACGGTAGTTTTCTTTGGACTAGAGGTGGGCAATTGAATAGGGGTGTCTTGCTAAGTTGCTGAGACCCTGATTTTTCTAAGTGGCATTGTGAATCACTAGAAATCCTGTGATTTAAACATGTTATACCTTACCACAAGAAGCATTGTTTGAAGTCTCTCAGCTGCTTGGGGGGGTGGGAAAGGGGAGCTTTAGGAGATTTGAATTGTAAAAACAGCCTTAGAATTGAGGTATTTATAAAGTTACTTAAAAAGAAATAATCATATTGTATTACTTTTTTAACTGTTTGAAGTTGAAATACTTTTCAGGAATAAGATCAAAGCATAGATATGTATAATCTTTTCTTACTGCTTTCTGCAAATAACCATATTTTTCTGATTTCTAAATTTTCCTGTTTTTCAAAGATACTTAGCAGAAGATTCTTTCTGAGATTTGTATCCTTCAGTTTCCCACGTTTGTGATGTGGCGGGAGAGGGAAGGAAATGTAAAAATGACCTTCCAAAACAAAAGCTGGCAGGAAGGCATGTGTGTAATTGTAGCATCTAAAACTTCATCAGCTCTGTTGTTAAATATGGCATTTTAAACTAGTTTCAAAGTAGCATGTGAAACGTTCTGATTAATTTGTGAGTACGTAAGATTCGTTCTGTTTGGAGTAAATTTTTATGTATTTCAGGGGATTTTATTTATAGTGATGTTTTTCCTCCTTTTTCTCTTGTTTTAGGATATGATCAACTGTATTGGTGGAGTAAATGTGCTGTTTCCCTTGCTGGAGCAGATCAGTTTCCTTGGTGAACAGATGCCCGAGAAGTCTGAAAGGGAAACTCTACCTCCAGAACTGGTTACTCCTGTAGAGGGAGACTGGGTGGTACTGTCCTCCACAAAGGCATCAGGTAGGAAAGTATAGCTGAACTGAAATAATTTTTAAGCCTGACTTTTAAAGTCTTCCTGTGAATGACAGAAAACCATTTTATTATGTGCTGGCTTTTCCAGAGTACCTATGTGAAGCTGAAAGGCCTCTGGTCCTAGGGATCTGACGTGCATACTGAACACTAGGAAATCAGCACTATGTAAAATTAACTTACTAACATATTCCAAATACAGCTATATTTAATAGCATTGATTTTCTTTTCATGATTTACTTGGACATGAATGTAAAAGTATGCAGTTATAAAATTTCTATTCTGAAAAGTTTGGTCTGATAATTTTGAGAAATTGTTTGAGGCAAAGACCACTCATGTCAATCGGAAGAGCTTTCCTCTAACTTGAGTGCTGGGTCAGACAGCCACATGAAGACTTTGCAGCATCAGAACGGTACTGTTTAGCCAAACTTTTATTTCCTTAAGAAAATTTTCAGACTTCTACCTCTTCCACACATGGGCAGATTTTAGTATTAAAAAAAAACCCAAATAAACCAAAAAACCCAACAACGCAGAAAAAATCTTTACGAATAGATTTAGGAAAAAGACCAGCTGTGGTAATACTGAGAATAAACTTTAATCTTAAAAGAAACCACTGGAAAATAAGACCTTGCAAGGGAAAGCAGCATTTTTGTTTGTTTTCAAATATGAAATGGTAAAATAAAATTAAAAAAAATGCAGCTTTTTCTCTCTGTCTCTTAATTTTTTTGTGTGTCATGGCTAGAAAGTGTCAGTTTGCAACTAGAGAGGGAGAATAAATGAAGCATATATGTAAGGTTGTAACTGAAAGAGAAGTTTGCCTGTAACCTGCAGCCAGATATGAAACATCTGAGTCAGGACTGAGGTCCTTTTTTTCTGGAGAGGCATGCATGGAATGACTGTGACTGCACTGAAAAAAAATCTAAAGACAGCCTACAGCTCAGGTATGAACAGAAAAGGAGTTGAGAATTTCAGGAAATAGTGAGGAATATGAATCATAGAATCATAGAATGGTAGGGGTTGGAAGGGACCTCCGGAGATCATGGCGTCCAACCCCCCTGCCAGCGCAGGAACACCCAGGGCAGGCCACACAGGAACAGATCCAGGCAGGTCTTGAAAGTCTCCAGAGAAGGAGACTCCACA
>WTSP01021012.1:0-25263 GCA_025331215.1 Actenoides lindsayi
CTATGCTATGCTATGCTATGCTATGCTATGCTATGCTATGCTATGCTATGCTATGCTATGCTATGCTATGCTATTCTGAACTATCAGCTTTACCTGGTTTATATACTTCCAAAGGGAAAATTTGGACTTTGGGATAAAATTTTCAGATGTACTGACTGTATATGCACAGTCATCATGTCTTTAGTTTTGACAGATATTAATTCTTCCCTTGTCTGTGTTAATCGTACCATATGACTGCTGGTTACTGAGTGAGGAGTCTGTGCAACATAACTCCTCCTGGGTTGAAAAATTTCCCTCCCTTTCTTTTTTTACTTTTTTTCTCTTTGGTCCCCTTGTTTAGGGAATCATGAAAGGATATGATAACAAGGGGAGAAAAATGCATAAACAGCACTCAGAATTAGAAAATATTTTTATAAAGATTCAGAGTTTTTGGCTAATAAAAATTATTTCAGCTGGAAGTGCAAGAAACTTGCTGTTAGACATCACTATACAAACCACATAGCATAGCATATTATTTTATAGTTTGATTTTTCAAAAAGTGTCTCAAAATATTGAAGGTGCTACATATGTATTTTCATGACATAGTGTGAACTGAGGAACATTTCTAATGTATTCACTCCTAATTTTTATAGCAAAAATATTCAGATGCAATAGCAGGAAAAAATTACTTTTCGGAACTGTGGACTATTAACATGAAACTATGTCTATCACTGTCATGAAATGAATTCCAGATCATAAAATTATTATTCTAGGCTTTTTTCAGAGCCTGATATGAAGCTGACATGTTTCTAAGAGTGAAAATACGGCCCACATGTAAGAATTTCATATATGATATGGTTTGTTTTATTTTTACAACAGGTGATTGCCTGGAAATTTCATGGTCTGATGCTTTTGTCCTCTTTCTGCTTTGGAAAATTGACTATTACCATACTATTTTGAACCAAACTCACAAGCTGGAGATATAGATATGAAATCTCTGTTACAGGAAGAGGCTTCTAATTTCTGACTTTTTCTGAGGATAATGTGTTCTGAAAAGTGTTTCTCCTAATACTGCAACAGCAAAAGAAGAGGAAGTACACACAATGGTAAGAACCAGATGGTCAGTGCTTGTGCTTTGATATGCATTAAAAAACTTTGAGAAATGATGATTTGGTCTCAGTCCAGACCAGGAATCTAAGAGAGATTGGAAGATGATTTCCTCTCCAGCTTCATATTGACCAGACCCATATACCATCAGATGCAATAATTTGAAGCAAAAGAAATTTATCTCTATTTTATGGTCTCTTTCACTGTCTGTTATTGAAGTTTTTCACTTAATGTAGTGAATCAAAAAATCAAGATGATCTGTGTGCAGGCCAGAAAGAAAAAGACTACTCATGGAAGAGTGGTAAAAGTATCTGGGCATGTTTCACTAAGCTGAATCTGCTTCACAGTCATTTAGCACACACACACATACAGTATTTTATTTTGCTGAATTTTAAATCTTCAGCTATTTTCAACAATGACCAACTGCATTTTTGTGTTGGGAGGAAAAGAAGCAATCTCCAAAGAAATGAGGCTACGACCTCTCTCAGGTGCTTGGGTCATTTGATGATCACAGCAGGGCACAGCATAGGTTTCATCTCTTCTGCTGAGGTATGTGCAGTACCATATTGCCACTGAGGTTGCTGACTGCACAGTAGTAGTTATTCCTGCTTATTGGCATCACGCTGCTCTTCTAGATCCCCAGATAATCAATTGCTAAATTGTGCATAAACTTCCTAAGTTATTTTAAAACTCAATGTGAAAACACCTACACAGGTAGCTAGTATGCACTACTGATCAGCCCTTGGGAGAAACACGTTATAGACACATAGCCACTGTTACAACTCCTAAAATTGCATCCTTTCCCTACCCACCCCACCTTCCTTTTTCCTAATTTCATTTACAGATTCATAACCATATAAATATACTGCCTATATTTAAAGCTAATTTTGTATTCCTCCCTCATGAGCTTTTAGAAATAGTTTTACTCTCCTCACACAATGCCTGGCAGGAAAGTGCTACCTAGCAGTTTCTGAGTTGGTTTGAAGCACACGTGTCTTTCTTATATTTTCACAGTATTTCACTGTGGCTGTGTTGCAGGAGGTTGCTCTTCTTCTATCACATGTCACATCAAGAACTACTGACACAAGTGCAAAGAGAAGAATATCAGTTTGCTGTGGTCATTTTTTAAGGGCAGGAAGGAAACAATCTAAATGATTTATTTCTTGTCATAAAACCCTAAACCTATGGCTTCAAATATAATCAAAACTATGAACAAAGTAAAAACAGTCCTCTACAAGAAAAATTGATTTCCCAAGTTAAAAATAAATTATTTAACTCAAATTTCTGTAAATGTTAATATCCCAACATCAGCTGCTTACTTTGTAGCTGGTTAATCATCCTCTAGGAACAAAGAAAATTCCATCATTTCAGTTTCTATTTAGTACTTGATGAAAGCAAACAAAGAAACAAAAAATGTCTTCTTCTGTAATATGTTTGGCATTGTATATATTACTACTAACATAGTAATCCCCAGTGTAATTTTCCCTTATTGGTTGTTCAAAATATTTTTGCTTGTTGCACAGAAACATGCCAGATTATCTGGTTACATGAAGATTTGATAACTAAATTCTCAACATACACAATTGTTTAACAGGATTGTCTGCCCACTTATTATATAAATTAATCCTGGATGACATAGCACAATAGCAGTGGCTAAGCCTAATGTCATCTCTGTTTGTGTTATTTTAAAAACATGTCTCTGCTAGTTATAAAGCTTTGAAATTCATTGAAGGTTTGTTTTGGAGGTTTGTGGGGTTTTTTGTGTTTGGTTTTTTTTTCTTCTGTTGAAGAGAATTTAATGACAAATATATTAACTGATTATTCTACAACTTGTTGAGGAAATTATAGTAATTATTCTGCCACTCATACTTGTAAATTCAATCTAGCACATTCCAGTCAAATCTGTTGTTATTTTGAGCCCTTTGAGCCTCACACTGTCTGCCAAAAGCAACTTGTGTTTTAACTCCAGCTGGCAACTAAGCCATCCTGATGGGATGGACAGGACTATCAGAAGGGTATAAGTGAGAAAACTCGTAGGTTGAGACCAACACAGTTTAATAGGTAAAGCAAAAGACACACATGCAAGCAAAGACAACAAGGAATTCATTCACTACTTCCCATCATCAGGCAGGTGTTCAGCCATTTCCAGGAAAGGAGGACTCTGTCATGTAACAGTTAGTCGAGAAGACAAACAACATCACTCTGAATGTCCTTCATTCTTCTTCCATTCATTTTTTATTACTGAGCATAATGTCATATGGTGTGGAATATCTCTTTGGTCAGTTGGGGTCAGATGTCCCAGCTGTCTTCCTGCCCAATTCTTTGTGCACCTCCAGCCTACTCACTGGTGGGGAGGGGTAAGAAGCAGAAAGGCCTTGACTCTGTGTAAGCACTGCTCAGCTGTAATGAAAACATCCCCGTACTATCAACACTGTTTCCAGCACAAATACAAAACGTAGTCCTGTACCAGCTACTATAAGGAAAATTAACCCCACCAAAACCAGCACATAAAGACACAAGGCAAAAAAGTAGTTGCAACTAGGGAAATGCAAACGGCACATTAGGGAAATGCAGATGTGATGCCAATCTTCAAGAAGGGCTGGAAAGAGGCTCCTGATATCTACAGACCTGTCAGTCTCACCTCAGTCCCAGGGAAGGTTATGGAGTAGATAATCTTGAGAGCCATCATGGAGCAATTAAAGGTCAACCAGGAGATCAGGCCCAGTCAGCATGAGTTCATGAAAGGAAGATCCTGTTTGACAAACCTGATCTTGCTCTAAGACAAGGTGGCCTGTTTAGTGGTGTTCCCCAAGGCTCAGTACTGGGGACACTCCTGTTTAACATCTTTATTGGTGATCTTGATGAGGGGATTGAATGCACCTTCAGTAAGTTCACAGATGACACCAAGTTGGGAGGGAGTGTTGATCTGCTGGAGAGTAGTAAGGCTCTACAAAAGGAACTAGATGGAGTGGACAGATGGGCCGAGGCTAATTGTATGAGTTTCAATAGGGACAAGTTTCGAGTCCTGCATTTTGGTCACAACAACCCCAGGCAATGCTACAGGCTTGGGGAAGAGTGGCTGGAAAGCCGCCTGGCAGAAAAGGACCTTCGGTGCATTGATTGACAATTAGTTGAACATGAACCAGCGGTGTGCCCAGCTGGTCAAGAAGGCCAATGGCATCCTGACTTGTATCAGAAATTGTGTGACCAGCAGGACTGGGTAAGTAATCCTGCCCCTGTACTCGGCACTGGTGAGACCCCACCTCAAGTACTGTGTTCGACTTTGGACACCTCAATACAGAAAAGACATTGAGAAGCAGGTCCAAAGGAGGGCTATAAGGCTGGTGAAGTGTTTGGAAAACATGCCCTGTAAGGAACGACTGAGGGAGCTGGGGCTGTTTAGGCTGGGGAAGGGGAGACAGAGGGGAGACGTTATTGCTCTCTGTAAATACCTGGAAGGAGGTTGTAGTGACAGTGGTATTTGTCTCTTCTCACTGGTAACAGGTGACAGGACAAGGGGAAATGGCCTGAAGTTGCACCAGGGTAAGTTTAGGTTGGATATCAGGAAAAAATTCTTTACAGAAAGGTCTGTTAATCACTGGAACAGGCTCCCCAGGGAAGTGGTTGAGTCACCATCCCTGAAGTGTTTAAAAATCATGTGGATGTGGTGCTTGGGGACATGGTTTAGTGGTGGGTTGTTAGAGTTAGGGTAGTAGGGTTACGTTAAGGCTGAACTCAATGATCTTGAAGGTCTTTTCCAACCTGAGCAATTCTGTGATTCTGTGAAGCTGAATACTTAACTGCAACGACAGTTGTTAAGCATCAGAACAAAGCAAGCATGGAATCTCCATTCCTGGAGATTTTCAAAACTTGAATGGAGAAGTTGTGAATAGTCTTATTTAAGGTTCTGTGCTATCCTTCCTTTAAACAGGAGCTTGGTTGTAAGTGATCACTGAATGTTTTTTCCAACCTATGTTTTTATGTGATCCTGTGATTTCACTCCGTGAATAATATTTACAATTCCAAGCATTTAAAATGTGGGGGCTTTATCTTCACTCTTCAATCTTTTCCTTGTCTGGAAACTTCTTTCATGCTAGACTAGGTTCAAAACTAGCAGTTATCTTCCTCTAGGAAAGTGAGCAATTTGGTGTCAATCTAATGAATTGGTGAGATTAACCAAACTACTTCTTTAAGTGTCAGTTGTAGATTGTGTGTTATGGATAATCTTTCTTCAACTGCTCAGCATAATCAATCTGTAGACATGTACACACACAGTTGTCTCCTGGTAAAAGGTATGAATTAGGGGATTCCTGTCGCTGTAGTAGGCTAAACTATACTTTAAATCAAACTACAGAAAAAAGGTTATCACAAAATACTTCTCAGATGTAATCTCCAGGTCCCTTTTTCAATCACAATTATACTGTATCCCCTAATATTTTCTCACAACATAAATGCTTGTGACCTGATATTTCATTTATGTACTTCATTATTTTCAGTACAATTATATCCTTCTTAGTCTCTGCTTCAAACAACCAAGAGACCAGGTTAAATTAAACCCACCTTTGGTCTAATTTATGTTTTAGACTTGACATTTATTCTGGCTTCTCTCTTTTTCTCCAAACTGTATTCCACCTGTGTCTATAAATCAAAAACTACACATACTTCTTTTGAGGATTACATATTTTACTAATGACTGCAAGATGACTGCTTTGTAATGTATTACAAAGTAATTATGAACATAAATAACTATGCCAAATAAATTTTTAAAAATTATTTTGAAAGTAGAGAAATTCTCTAGATTGCCTAGAGATTAAAAGGAGTGAATGGATAAAATCTAGGATTTTAAATAATTAAAAAAAAAAACCAACCAAAAAACCACTAAGATTTTTCTTTATTTAAAAGTCGCTTTCAATTTACTGAAAAATTTCCATAGAAGACGAAGAATGTTCTGAGTACATATATAGTTTAAAACGCATGTGTAAATGAACGAAACTAAGATTTTCCCTGGGAAAAAAAAAAAAAAAAAAAAAAAAAAAAAAAAAAGAGAAAATATAATCACTTAGTCCATTCAAAAGCTGTTTCTATAATTATTAAGACATATTCTCATTACATGATCACAAAATAGTTTACAAACAGGATAGAATCATAGAATGGCTAGGGATGGAAGGGACCTCTGAAGGTCATCTAGTCCAGCCCCCCTGTAGTGAGTGGGGGTACTCTCAACTCGACCATGATGCTCAGAGCCTTGTCCAACCTCACCTTGAATATCTCCAGGGATAGGGCGTCGACCACCTCCCTGGGTAGCCTATTCCACTGTTCTACCACCCTCAATGTAAAATACTTCTTCCTGATATCCAAATGTTACCTCCTGGCAATGTTATGGCAAAAACATATGGTGCCATGTTTTAGATTTGTGATGAAAACAGTGTTCATAGCAATGTTTTGACTTTTACTGAGCAGTGCTTACACAACATGAAGACCTTCTCTGCTTCCTACTGTTCCCAGTCAGCAAATAGGCTGGGGGTGCACAGGAGCTGGGAAGGGGCACATCCAGGACAGATGACCCAAAGTCACCAAAGGAGTATTCCATATTATAGGACATCACGTTCAGCTGTAAAACTGTGTGGGTATTTTCCAAGGTAGTCATTGCTTAGAGACTGACTGGGCATAGCTCCGCTTATGGTGAGTGATTACTTTTACATCACTTGTTTATTTGTTTTCTTCTTCTTCTTCTTTTTTTTGTTTTGTTTTTTTTTTTTTGTTTTGTTTTTTTGGGTTTTTTTTTGGTTTTTTTTGTTTTTGTTTTTCTTTTTTGGTTTTTTTTTTGTTTGTTTGTTTGGCTTTTTTTCCCTATTCACCTGCTAAACTGTTTTATCTTAACCCCTAATTTTTCTCACTTTTACCATTCTGATTCTCTCCCCCATCCTGCCATGGGGATAGTGAATGACCATTTGGGTAGGGGCTTATCTGCCAAACACAAAGAGTGAGAGATTGAAAGGTAGATGGTAACCTAGCTATGTTATTTTTTATGTAAAATTATCTGTAGAAATGGACTTGGCTTAATTAAATTACATAGCTGAATAACCAAGGGTGGGATAGAATAATTTATGAACAAAATAATAAGATTTGGCTATACTGAAAAGTGATTATTGCTGGCAAGCTTTGGATAAACTACTGCTCTTCGAAGAGGGAAAGTTTTCCAGAAGGAATCACTTCGTTAGTATTTGGTTGTAATTTTTAGAGGTACCACGTAAAATCACATTTTTTCCCAGTAGATCAAGTTTTGGTACTTTTACTGATGTTGCACAAAATAAATTTCCTTTGATTGACCCAGCCAGTAGGTTGCTGGTAAGAAACTGAGCATTGTGGTGTTTGTTAAACTTCACTAAATTCTTTTGTAAATTGTCAAAAGCAATTAAGTATTTGGAGTGTTGTACTCAGAAGAGTTATCAAGGGTATAACATAAACTCTTGCTAAATATACATATTTTCAAATTCTGACAGGTTGTTCCTAATGACGTATCATAGTTTTAAGGCCTTTAAGCTGAATTTCAAGATAGCAATAAAAAACCCCACTTATCTTTTCCTTGGTATTATTTAAGATTAATGTTTTTTTTTGTTGTAACTGGATTTTTTTTTTCTTTTAAGCTAGGAAATGGTGTCTGAGATTAATACCTTATATTAATATTTTCTTATAGGCAACTTAAGATGATTAAAAGTGCTGCCTGTGTTGGTTGTAGTGTGATAAGCCCCTATACAAATCCTGCAGAATAGAATATTAAACAGACAAAAGTAACTTTCAGAATTTTATTTTTTTATTTTTCTGAGACAAATGCATTATTTGTTGCTTTACAAAACATTCAGATCAGGACTCTGTGTTAGATAATGTACTCAGACTTGAGGCAATTATTTCCTTCCCCTTCTCTTTGCTGGTCATCTATGTATATAAGATCAATAATTGGCTCTGACAAGTGATTGAGAGAATATGTGATTGTAGCGAGACAGCTTTGATGAATGGAGTAAACAGAATATGAAATCAACAGAAATAAGAGAAATAAATGTTTCTAGAATAATTCCTATGAAACTTGATAAAGACAGTGTACTTCAGGGGGAATTTTGTGTAGTCAGACTCTCACAAGGTGTAAATAGCTTTAACTCTCTTGAAAATTGACTTTGCAATTGTTGAGCAGCTTATACATCTGTATATCATCATGGGTAACTGCTATATAATAGACAAGGCACCTTATTATGCAAAAAGGAGAGTTTCTACCCACAGAATAAGGCACTCTTAATTTGTATCTAACTAGAAAGCACGACTGGAGTGAAAAATGGAAAATGGTAAGGACAGGTAGAATCAGTGACCAGAAGCAATTTTGTTCAAGTCTAGTAAGGAATGCAAAGGTTCACTGAGTTCATTGTTAAAACAGGTCTAGATTCTTATTTATCTGAAGATCAGTGAACAATGTTATAGAAGCTTAGAAAGCCTTATTATGGACCTAAACTTTATAAAATTTACTTCCATTTTAAAGCCTCTGGCACTTTAAATATTTCTATGAAAGATATTTAACTTCTTTGTTTCCCAGAAGAGAAATGTGTGGGAATTTGGAATATTTTGTTCTAGTTTTTCCAAGAATACACAATGAGATCATAAGAAGGTACCTAAAATAACTACATAAAAATAAAATAACTAACTAAATAAATGAGCCTCTGAAAGGTTTTCCTGAAAATAATTAAGAATTTAATATTGAAAATTGGGCTTATGGGTTTTCATAGACAGCCCTTATCTGTAGGAAAGTTTGCTTTCATCACTCTCTGTCATGAGAATCTCTAAGGCTAATAGTCTTAGTAACTTTGCTTAAAGAAGCATTCTAGAATCAAGACCTTAATGAGCTGCAACAAAAAAGCCATGTCAAAGGGGCAATAGGCACATTATAATGCTTCTAAATCATGTAAGTATATAGAAGTATATATATCTACATTTATTGTTTATTTATTCCAAAACAAGGAAAAAAAATAATCTCAACTAAATTTTAAGGGACAAACATTTATTTTTTTATTTGGTTACATTTTTTTAAAACTTCAAATTACTATATTTAAATATTCTTGGGATAGCTGAGAATATCTAGTTTCCACATAGCAAGAAGAAGAGAAGAAGTTTTTAAAAGTACAAAGTTGTGGATATATAATTCAAAGAACTGTATTTTCAAAAGCAGTTTCAAATTTTAAATAGGAAATTTTAAGCTAGAAAAGTTATTCAAAATCTAGCAATATGAAAGGGTTTTTAGTTATCCTACTGAAAAGCACCACTCTCAGTCACTGTTCCACATGATATTTTATGATGTAAATAATTAATATATTGGTTATTTTATACCTTCTTTATTGAACCAGGAATCATTGAAAGCCTAATGAAGAATTTCCTTTGTCTTTAATCAGGCTAGATCAAACTCCAAATGAAACAAGTCAAACAAAAGGGCATTGAGTCATCTAATGTTTAGAAAAAGAAGATAAGGGCAATAAAATAGAAAAGTTTGCTAAATATAACAGTACTGTTTCTATCAAAAGGAAGGATAGTTCTTGGGAAGAGAATAAGGACAAAGTAAGAAATGAAGTGGTAAAATTCGTGAATGATAAATGCATAAGATACTGAAATTCAAGAAACAAAACATATGAAGACTTCTACTTATCCTGCTGGCTCGATGTAGAATCCTTCTCTTGGAGAAGGTGAAACACTTACCTTTCAGAAAAATGCAGAGCTCCTGTTACACAGAGGTTTTTATTCTTCTAAGACATTTCTGAGATGTGAGAGACTCAGCAAAACCTGGCCAATTTGCAATGTACCACAGGGGGGCTAAATGTGTTAGATTTACATGCTACCCCTGTAAATTAAAACTCCCTATTGCAAAAGAGATACAGAGAGAATGCACTTCAGTAGCTGGTTCTAGCAGGCATTATATTGCTGGCAACACAAAGCAGAAGCAGGAAAGACAACAAGGAAAGATAAAGTATCAAGCTGAATGGACTTATTATGAGAATGAAAGTTTCTAACAACCTTTTAATGATCAATGTGCTTGTGATGAGATCTGAGTGTTTCACTCAGTCATGACTACTCCATGACTAACAAGACACATTTATAGGTGTCTACCAGAATTCTCCACATTGGGTTTAGCTAGAGAAGGGTTAATTTTCACCAGAAGCTGGAAGAAGGCCACAGCCAAAATAGACAACCAAACCAGTCAATGGGATTTTCAAGATCACACTATATAAGGGCAAGGGGTGGGTCAAGCGCAGGTCTCTGGCACAGCATGTGGTTGTCAATGCGGTTTATATCACTGGCTTTATATATTGTTTCATTACTTTTATTGTTATTACTGTTGTTTCTTCTCCTCTTGCACTGTTCTTTTAAATTGTCCTTATCTCAACCCACGGAGTTTTGCTGCCTTCTCCTTATTCTCCTGCGTATCTCACCAGGGAGGGGAAATGAAATGATGTGCGAGCAAACAGCCACATGGTGCTCAGCTCCCAGCTGGGTCTAAACCACAACATGATTAAATATCACACATATTTCATATAGGTATCAGTCTTTCTTGCTGCTATCTGCTCTGATTGATTAGGCATTGAAGAACAGAATTTTACTGGATAATTTACCACTCCTTTTTCCAGGTGTTAGAATATATTTGCATGTTTTCTTGGCATTCTCAAGTTGATACAAATGTGAGACTAGTGTTTTAGAAATATATTTCATTGATAAAAATAACTCAGTAGAGACATTATGTTCAGGAGTCTAGTTGACTGTCACATACCTGACCTGGTTAACTGCCAGGTATAATGCTCCCCTACCTTCCCTCTCTTCTTTCTGCAAGTGTTTAATAATTTAAACTATTGATGATTTAATTTAGTCTGGTAATGAATGAAAAACAAGATTTTAAAGTAGCCACAAGGAAATACAATGGCTTAAAACCAATACTCTATGTAGAAGACATTAGTGTCATTTTAAAACAATTTCAAGAATGATTTAGCAAAGGATTTCCTTAGGGAAAATATTTTGTTTATGAGGTTTCTGTTTTCCTTTAAAATTAGCTTGCAATTATATTATAAACAGGTGATGCCCACAAGGTTCCCTTTCTAAAAAGTACACAACACAACATAGTGTATTGCCTCAAGGGGAATAAGTTCTTTTATGCAGATAACCCTTCTTCACATCCTTCATGATCTTCAAAATGTAAAACTACAAAGACAGGGTATCTTAACTTCTTTACTTGTAACTGTGTGAGAGAAATGGAGGATTCAGGATTCTAATTTTTCTACTGAATATGTCTTATTCCATGTCACCTATCATGGTACCAAAGCCTGTTGCATGTGTTGTTTTGGACAAATTCCACCTTAAATTTTGAGTGTGTAAATTTAAAATGTGTAGAAATTTTTGTAAGAGCTCTACATGGAGTATTTTTCTGGAATATGTTTAAACTTGTAGCTATGTTACCTATAGTGTATAAATAGCTTGAAATAGAAAATGAAAGGAAATATATATGCTTTCCTAGCTGCAAAGTTTAATGCCTTCGGTGGTGGCTGGACACATTGCGGGGGGGGGGGGAATATTTCATAGTAGTATTCTCGTAATTTTTTCTGCCGTTTTTCCATCTAGGTAAACATATATCTCTTGTATATGAGATATATGCTTATTATTATTGCTTCAACTACATTAGGATAAAAGATTCCACAAATTAACTGGATTGACAAAATTGCAGGTTTTTTTAGAATTTCTTTTCTCATAATAATTACCAATATGAAAAAAAAAAGAGTATTTTCCACAGTGGTGTCATGGAGGAATTTAAAGTTTTCACAGAAATATAAAAATGGAATAGAAGTAACTCTCACACAAATATATCACATGCTAAAACAGTAGAATGTCATCAGGATTGATCAGTTGGCAGCTAACAGGCAGTCTGGGTCAGAAGATAAACCTGTATGTGTTTTGTTTGAAAAATCTAGTGTCTAAGCTTTAATTGCAAAGGTATCTGTAAAAAAATATAACTAAAAATTTTTAAAAGGAACAGGGTTGAAGCTAAATTGGAATCTGAAAGTCTGTTAAGGCCTGAACCAAATTCCTCTTAAATAAGTTTTACTGTTTTAGGTGTTTTTTGGATCAGTCCTCTGGGATGATACAGACAGCAGTAGTGAGATACTTGAGATACACTACAACACAGGCTGAAAAAAGTGAGAATTTGAGATCTGAGAAAGCTCTATTGTTCATATATATCCCATATACTCTTTTCTGCACTTCATAATATTTATTGGATTTCAGTTTAGGCAAGATTCCTGAAAATAATATTTTGAAGGCTTTTATACTTGGCCAGGGACTGCAGGACAATCTGAGTAGAATCTTATTTTCAAGCAGGTAGAAGAGCAGAAGTGAAGCCATTGAACAAGAAGTAACATAAAGGGCAAATTCTGCTTCTGGGTTTGTCTATGCAAATTAGTCCCGTGAAGTCTCTATCCAAAGGGCGAACTTGGCCTCAAGCACTGTAAATCTGATTATCTCAGAGACTATTTTTTAAGAGAAGAACTAATAACTGCTTTTTTTCCACAGACAGAAATTTGTAGCAATCTGTCTTCTAAGAAGTTCCCATATACATGCTGACATACCTATTTCCACAAAGTAGGTCATCATTTATAAAGTCACTAAGCAGACTTTATTCTTAGAAGAAGTTTACTATCTAAGTGCAATAAAGTCTTTAAAAATGAATAAACCACAGAAATATATGCAATCTTTGGCCACCAGAGCTACCTTAATGTCACCAGAAGCCCTATTTCTACTGAATACAGTGACACTTCTGATTAATTGCTGGATTCTTCCCTGCTGAACTCAGCCAACAAGCAACTCATGACTCAGGCAGATGTTTCTACACTTTAGGCAAACTGCAACATGTTTGTATCTCCCTTGCTCCCTCATCTCCATCACCTGTGGCAAAGGCTTTTAGGAGTGACAGCACAGGAATTTTACTCAAGAGAAACAAGATGCTGGCCCACCAGCAGTGCTGCAGAGTATTCTAAGGTTCCATCACCCAGCACACAGAAGAATCTAAGGGATAGAATGTTATAAAAAAATATGGGTTAGCTTCATCAGTATAACTATACTGATAGGTACTGTTATTTACAGGGCAAAAGGTGAATAGCACATTCCTTGAAAAGTTCCCTAGAAAAAAATATTTGTCTGAACTTATTTTGCTGAAGATTGTCATAAAGCTAGAGAGTGTGAAAGGTTACTATTTGAGGCAAATTGATTTTCTGTGTTCTGAATGGAACTAAGCAGAGGCAGAGTAGACAGTGTCAAATACTAGCACAGCAGTAATACGAAACGTTATAAAGGCCAAAACAGTGCAGCAAGTGTCCCCCTGGATTCTTTTGTGGCCTTCAGGTATCCTGAGGAAGCCTCCCATGGAGGGAAGATTAGATAGCTTGCCTGCAGATGCTGTAGTGTATAATATGGTACCCCCAGCTGGAGACATCATTGCTAGGAACAGTGGCCAGTGTGTGCAGCTGGATCTGTATGCACAACCTCTGCTACACTTTTGATCTCCCCCTCTGAGCATTAGTACTCCTAACTCCCACACACGTACTTTTGTGGTGTCCTTTTATCCTTCAGTTCCTGCTTTTCTCAGAGAGACAGAGAAAATATGACTGATACTCTGCCTTTGCTACATCTCAGTTGCTATTTCAAAATACTTAATCATCCGAATAAAATTGGATTTAGCATGAACTGTGCAGTTCTGCGCAATCATGCATAGGCTGATCAGAACTGCACAAGAATGGTACATTTCTTCCTGAATGTGTCACTTTTCCAGTGACATTCTGTTTCCATTCCCCCATAATTTTTTTTCCTTCCCCCTAGAAATCCACACTTATGGAGGAAGACTTGGAACAGTCTTTTATTTGGGTAATATTTTGTCCATCTGCAGGATTGTGGAGATTTTGTGTATTTCTAATTAATTTCCTTTCTTGTGAAATATGTGATGCTGATCCATACTTCTGAATTACTTTTTTTTTTTTTTTTGCTAATACTGGGGCAGCTTTTTAGTCCTACTGCAGCTTTCATCTATTTCAGTCTTCGTTTTAGAAACCATAAAGCTTTCTAAATTCCTTGTCTCATTCCTTCTTTCTGTATGACAACTGACTCAAGGCTTTGTTTTTACGGTTGGCTATCTTCAATATCCATGCTTCAGACTCATCAATAAATACCTCATGGTCATTGTCATAACTGGAGTAACAAGGACTTACTGTCTGTCCGTCTTGTCTGGAACAGCATAGATGTGATATAAGGATGCAGAGACTGGCACCACCTCTACTTTCCTACCTGGAGCATAGATGACTGAGTGCTTTGGGGAAAGGCATAAATGAACTGCATCTCTAAACCTTATAATGTATTCAGAAGCTCTGAGAAGGGCATCTATGTATTTTTGTTATAATCATGATCAGGAAAGGTTTAGGTATCTTGAGAAATATCGAATTCTTGTGAAATTTGCTCACATTTTAACAAGTCTCATTAAAAATTGCAAGATCATTCAAAGTTGCAGTTCGAAAAAACCCAACAAACCAAAACAAACCAAAACAAAAACAAACAGACAAACAAAAAATGACCAGAAACATTCTTTGTCAAACTATCAGTTGCAGAGTGTAGAGAAACCAGTTTATCAAAGAAACTGTTATGGAGACCTAAAATTTATTTATATTTAAACAACCTGCTTTGTTGAGCCTCAGAGAAAAAACTGGGCTATTCAGGAAGAAATCATCCCAGAAACTGCAAACAAGTAAAATCAGGTTAAGATGGGCATCTGACACAGACAATAGCAATATAAATGTTAAACTATGTCAGTTATAACCTCCTGAAAATAGGATCTTATAATGGGATCATCATAAAAGTTTAATCAAAGACAATTGAACCACTCTTTTTAAAGGAGGACTATTAGTTAATTCTGTAAGCATTCAAAGTAGAAGTTTTGGATACAATTAAGTATTTTAGGAGAAAAAAATATCTACTGTTTCTTCAATTCAGATTATTCCATTGAAACATTCTTTCACATATTCTTTGAGAGCTCTGCTCTGGCCACTGACAGTGATACAACTCTTATAACTAGGATTCTCTAATTAATCTTTTCTCTTTCATACACCTTTTCTCAAGTCAAAATTTTCATTTGTTTTAAGATCCTAGGTGATATGTGTATTACAGAAAAAATAATACATTCATATTAATTATTTTCCTATGCAAATCTTTCCAAGTAGAACATACCTTAATATAAACGTCTCCTTTGTATTGTCATTAAAAAAAATAGAATTAAAAAACTTCATATTTCAAAGTAAATTCCTGTGTGTAGGAAAAATAACTTCTGTACGTCTCTTGGGGAATGAATGCAATGTCTCTTATTTCACCTTTGAGGTCTCTGAATATAAATCTATAAGTCTAAAATTAAATTATACTTCCAGAACTTTAGCTGTAAGGATCTTTGATAACTAATTTCTCAAATTTACAGGGAAAATGGCATGATTACAGTGCCTTTGTAGGCACTTTAATTTCTTACAGAGCATTGTCTGAGGGATTTTAAGAAGTATCATTTTGTTCTTGTTGAGGTTAAAATTTCCCAACATGTTAGCAGCAACAAGCCTGTTTACACACCATAGCTATCACTAGGGACTTTCAGTCACAGACAATGCCTTCTTGCTTTCTTATTATACTCCATGGTACTGCCCTGGCTGAATCCCTGTCACCTACTAGATCTAGCCAAAATGTCAGCAACTGTGATGAAGAGAAGGAAAAAGAAATAACCTGCCATACAATGCCTTATACTGTGATGTTTTATAAAACAACTACCTGAAAGGACATTGTAGAGAGGTTGGTGCTGGTCTCTTCTCTCAAGTAATTAGTGACAGAACCAGAGGGAATAGCCTCAAGCTGAAACAAGGTAGGTTTAGACTAGACACTAGGAAAAAATACTTCATGGAAAGAGTAGTGAGATATTGGAATGGGCTGTCCAGTGAGGTGGTTGAGTCACCATTCCTGGATGTGTTTAAGCATCGCTTAGATGTGGTGTTGGGGGATGTGGTCTAGGGGTGAACTTGAAGAGTAGGGCTAATGGTTCGACATGATGATCCCAAGGGTCTTTTCCAACCTAAATGATTCTGTGATTCTGTGATTCTGTGATTCTGTGATCTGGACACAATGTTCTGTGTTACTGATACCTGAGATGCAGAAGTTTTAAAACATATACGGGGGACAGTTCTACTTTTTTTCCCATTATTAGATGCTAATACAGTTCAAGAAACTATTTAGATCAGCATTTGCTGTGTGTTTCTCAGAGAAATAATACTTCTTAAAATAATTGCCTTTAAAAGAATATGATGATTTTTTTAAAAAAGATAGACCACAATATAATACTAACAGTGACAAAAAGACCCTACTGTCAGGCTGTTTAGGTGACTTACTTTATAAATCTGATTGTGAATTTTTATTACATATGATCCTCTCTAGAAAAATGAATGCCTCTGATAATAATAATAAATTCATTGTAACTACAAGCAATTAACAAGTCCTCTTTTCTATCTTTAGCATGTACCAATGTTTTCATTTTTATATATGTATCTATGTGTGTGGTTATGTGTCTACACTGTGTATGTATTACAAAAATACTAACAGTGTTGGACCAAATTCACTTATTTTAACCAATATTTTGTCTTGAAAATCTCTTCCTGGTTTTCACAAATTTTTTAAATAAGAGGCTCTTAAATTTGAAGTATGTGGGTCTTGCGGACTAATACAGTAATCAGTAATATTTATGTGAGTTTAATTCTCTGATTTTATATGACAGTTCCTCTAAAAAACCTTGGTGAATAAGTTTTAGTTATCAATGTTTCAAAGTTCTGTTTGGCAGGGAAAAATTTGTTTACTTTTCCTGATTGGAGGTTGGTTGCAGATTATTCCTTTCTTCAGACCTTTCATTGCCCAATTTATTGTTAGCAGCACCTCAGATCTGACACTGTCCAACAATGACAACTTGTGCTCACCTCCATATCTGATACAATTATTTCCATCCTCAATGAAGGGCTTAACCAGTCCTTGCTTTCCATGTATACTTGCAGGGGGTTTGGTGGATCATATAAAGGCCAAAAGGTAGTTTTATATGGGCATAGGCATAGACACAGAGATGCATGTAGCTGTGGATATATATGGTATACACACACATACACATATGTGTATTTCTATATATATATTTATATGTCTATATATAGTCATATGTGTATTTATATGTACATACAGAATGTAAGGCTAGATCTATTCTATAAAAGCAATACAATATACCAGACAATGTAAGAATTAGTTAAGAAATGTATTTTGAAAATAGGTCAACTGGAGTAAAACATTTTGGAATTGTAAAAATACTGTTGTCTTCCAAGATTACAATATTTCTTTTTCCTCAACAGATTTATGAGTCATTTGTCTTAAACTAGTAAGCTGAAGAAACTCTACATGCTTTATTCTGTAATCCTGATAAAGAATGGTGCATTTTGTTTGTCAGGAGGCAGCTGAGTATGTAATTATTCAGACACTAACAGAGTTTTATTCATGTATAATAAAATTCATGCAGCTGTTGTGCAGTTTTATCCTGCATTGATCCAGTGTGTTTCTACAAAGCACAAATGATGTGATGGACTCTTCATAAACTGTGCTTAAGTGTCAGAGACATCACTAAAATATCCCTAATCCAGATGGCTCTACTATCTAGTAAAATACATGGAACACAGGAAAGAAACTGTTCTGGTAGGGACAAGAGGAAGATATGTGATAAGAAAGAATAAAAAAATGGAGGCAGGTATTTTGTTTGTGAAGGATGTAACAGAGAATCCCCTTTTGATGGTAAAACACAGTTTGTACAGAAATGTGGTTTCATTCCTATGTAGTCTGCCACTTTGTTTTGCATTCCTTTTGGTGAAAAGATCTTAAATATTACAGAAAACCAAGAAAATTTTCCAGTAATCAGATAAAACCCCTTAGCATACAATGAAGGCTGAACACAGATAACAACTTTCAGAAGAGTGTCTTAAAAAGTCACAGAGAAGGAAATGAGATCTTTATACATGAGTGAAGTAACAAAATTAAGATGACCTTTAAAAACAATAAGAGTTAAACACTACATGACTTAACAATGACCATCCAAATGACCTTTATTATGGCTCTTGGCTGTACAGAGGTGATCCAGATGCACACTTTGTCTCAGGACCTGATGGTTGCTAAAACTGCAAGAATAGAAAGAGTACAGGCTCTTTTTCTTCCATCCTTTTCTCAAGCTTCTGCAACTGATCACTGCTGGAGACAGGATGCTGCTTTAAAAAAACCACTTAGTCTTCCCCATAAGGATATTCTTATCTTATGACACAACCCATCCTTCCTTTTTTTTCAGACTTACATTTTAAAGTGCAATCTTTTTGAATGAAACAATTTTCCTGAATATATACAAACTGGATAAATACAAGGCTGCTGCTGTACCCTGGTACTGTTTCGGAAGTCTTGCTAATTAACATAAATATTTCAGAACAATGCTAAGCAAGATTTTACTTACATCATTTGCCTGTGGAGAAGAGAAACAGCAGCCTAAAACTTTTTTGTTTAATGCATCTCTAGTAATTTTGTCAGTGCTTAATTTTATACTTTACTTCTAAAATGTTCTTTGTTCTTTCCTTCTGTAGCTCATAGTTAAGGATATGTTTGGCTTCACAACAAAATAGCTGTATAAATTTTTCATGATTTGCTGTATGTTTGAGATCACTTATGCAGAGTGACCAGAGTAAAAGCAGTTTGAATTGCTTTAGTTAGCAATATTCCTTAGCTTTTTGCAGGCACTAGCCCTATTCCTTGTTGCTGTTACTTTCAGTGGCAGCAAAGAAATATTAGTAAATGTCTAATTTATTGGTCTAACTTACATTCATTATAAACTTTCTGTATTTTTAGCAGATCCATACTTAGAGCATAGTAGATGTCCATAATTTATTTATTTTAAATTGCTTAACAAATTCATTTTTCTCTGTGGTCGAGTTTTCATTTTCTCTCTTCTACATCCAATAGCAAACAAGACCTATCACACAAATGTCTCATCTTTCTGGAATGTCAGGAATTTTCATATATTCAGTAAAAATACAGTAAAATAAAATAAATTACCACTCTTCTTTCAGTTCTACATATTTCTCTTTTTATAGCATATTTTGATGTGACACTGGTACATTAATTTTTTTCACTCTTCTGGTTTTTGTTTGCTTCCCCTTGTCATACTTTTATAAAGAAAAGAATCTTGCACTTTATCAGTACATGTTGAAAATAGGAGAGTAAGAAAGATTAATAAAACAAATATTGAAATTATAAAATGGTCCAAAACAGACCAGTATTGGTTCTGAAGCAATTGTCACACTGTAGAAGAACTGAAGAAAGGTTCGTTGAATAACAAATGATTGGGGAATAAAACATTAATTATGTATTACTTCATCCAAATGTAGAAAGGGAGAGATAAAATTAGTTAAAGATAGAAAGACAATGGGAGAGTGTGTAAGTAGGAAATGGTCAAAGCATAAGAAAAATAGAAAGCACATAGGAGAGGCGTAAATGTGTAAAAGGACACAAAGGAAGTGTTAAAAAAAAAAAAAAAAAGTGCTCAAAGACATCAAATACTTTATTCAAAATAAAATAAATGAAGAGACAAGAGCAATGATATGCATATAAGCAGAGCTGAAGGAAGCAGAAGAGAATATAAAAAAATATTAAGTTACTAAGAAAGAAAAAAGAAACTATAATCATAAAAAACATAAAAGAAAAATGATAGTATCATCTGTATAGTATAGAAAATATGGAGATTACAAAGAATACAGTAGCAATAGTGTATTTTACACTGATTTCTATTTACTATCTTGATACACTCTTACTAGATTCTGTGAAATTTTTCTGTCGCTTCCCTGTGTTCTATTAGTTGATGTTGTCTTGGTTTTTCTTTTAACACCTTCTTAAGATACACTTTTTTATGATTGGATTCAGTATTTTTCACTGTAGGTTAAATAATATTACTTTATTCCTTCATTGATCACAAGTAAGCAGAATCCAAAGATAAAAAGATTTTACATACCCTTAGTATCTGTCTTTTCCTTCCAAGTAAAATGTACACTCCTAGAAAAAAATGCTTGCTTCAGATATTCATGATACTTCTACCATTATTCAGAAAATTATTTATAATAGTCTCTGATCTGTTATTTAGCCATTTCTGAGCTTCAATAGAGTAATCAAATTATATCTCTAGAGGACTAAGAGTTATTCTATAAGCACTGTAAACCTTACAGTGTAATATTTATTTAATAACACACATTATATAATATTATGTATTACATAGTACTGTATTACTCCAAATATAACGTAATTTCACTATATAATAGTACCTTTTATACTCTGTGCAGTTCTGATCCTTCTTTCTCAAGAAGAATGTAGTAGAAAGGGAAAAGCTTCAGAGAAGGTGGAGGATGACCAGATGTATGCAGTGGCTTCATTAAACTGAACTTAAAAATTATAGCTCTTCATTATGGAAAAAGGGTAACTGAAGAGACTATGATGGACATCTACAAAACCATTAGTGTCATGGAAAGATGGAGAAGAATCATGTGTCTATTGTTTGTTTCTGCAGTAGAACTAGAAACTATCATTTGAAAACAGCATTTGACTGCTACAAATTTGGATTTTTTTTCTTTCAAGAAGACATGTTTCTTCTGATAGTGTCAGAGTAAGTAAGAGAAGCTAAGGAAAATTTTGAATGTTACAGCTGAAATAGATGCAAGTAAAGGCTGGACAAATGGTTAATGATTGCACATAAGCCACTTCTTTCTCATGCATTCTGTTATTATAAAAAATTAAAATTTAAGGAAATAGTCAATGGAACTATCAGATTTGTTCCCATTTTCTATAGTCCTCTACTTTGGGCTAGTTCTGTGGGGGGGAAGTGATTTCACTGAACTTTTTAAAATTCTCAGTGTAACAATTTTATATTCTTGTCATTGCTGAGCTTTGTGTGATTTAGATCCACTAAATCTCACCCCCAGCCTTAGCACACCAGCAATATAGCTCAGTGTTCCCCAATCCTTATACAGTTTACAACACAACACAGTTTACTCCAGCTTCCTCAGGCTAATCTTTACTGCATCCCATATTTTCTTTACCTTTACCATTGTTTTGGCTCCTATCAGTATATGCTGTAGCAGCATCAATATTATATATGCCTGTGTAGTACAATATCCTGATTCGACAAAAGACTCACGTGTGTTGCCAAAGGATACATTTTTGTCATAGACAGCACTTCAAATGTCTGTCACTAAACAAGTAAATGAATATTGTCTGTTTTAGTTGTTAGACAAATATTTTGCCCTTTGAATCAGACTATTAAAGGTTAAATGACCAACTAATACCCTAAGAATCATTATTTTGAACTGAAACTTTTCTCTTTCCATGTAAGAGCTCAGGGTGGACAAAATATATTTTCTGAAAGAAAAGGCCTTTTTGACAATACATCCATCTATTCTATTCTTATGGTAGAGACAGATATACTTCATTGTTGGCTGCACTCTGGCAACAGAGGAGATGAACATAGTACAAGACAGGATGGAACCCCCTTAAACTAACAGCCTATGCTTTAGCTCATGATAAACCCTGCTTCAAAAAAGGAGAAGCAGAAAACTAAATATAACTTCTAAAAATTCTAACATACTTGGATCAATGTTATTGACTAGGTATTTCACAACATTAAATATATATGCTTAGGTGTCATATTTTACCACCAGACTGAAACTAAGCAGCTGCTTGCTCTCTCCCCCTCCCAGCAGGATGGGGAGAAGAGGATTGTAACGGTATAAGTAAGAAAAATTGTGGGTTCAGATCAGAACAGTTTAATAATTTAAATATAATAACAACAATAATACTATGAAATGGAAAATAACAGAGAGAGAAAACTAAAACCCAAGAAAGACAAGTAATGCAAATTAAAACAATTGCTCACCAGCAACCAACCAATGCCCAGCCAGTCCCTGAGCAGCAGCTCTCTGGCCAACTTTCCCATTAGTTTTTTATTGCTGAGCATATTGTCATATGGTGTGGAATATCCCTTTTGTCAGTTGGGGTTAGATGTCCCAGCTGTGTCCCTTCCAACTCCTTGTGCACCTACCCACTGATGGTGTGGTGTGAGACACTGAAAAGGCCTTGACTGTGTAAGCACTGCTCAGCTGTAATGAAAACATCACTGTGCAATCAACACCGTTTTCAGCATAAATCCAAACCACAGACCCATACCAGCTATTATGAAGAAAATTAACTCTACACCAGCCAAAACCAGCACATCATCTCATATACATTTAGGTCATTCTTGGTTGATTATTCACTATCTCTAGACGTATTTTAAGGTGTTTGTAACTTCTGTATTGAGTATCAAGATTTATTTATAAGAGTCTAAAGCATACACTTATGTGTGAATAGCTTCAAACTTCAGTCTTCTGTGCTTTTGAAGAAACACACTGCATACACATATACCTATACACAAATATAGAAAGCATTTTGCAATACGATTACATTAATTTTTATACTTCCATGACTCAGAAGTTTTAAGTTATTTTGTTTAAATTTTAAATTAGAAAAAACACACCCTTGTTTTGACAAAGAACCAGACTATAAAAAGTATAAAAATGTATTTAAGAAACTGTGTGTATGGATTGGAAAGGTGATACACAGTATCAATTAGATTTTTAGTTGTCACAGCTGTCAGGTGAACATTCTATGCATACATGTGTGTATATTATACACACTACAGTTCTTCCCAGAACTACTCCTGAAGACCACAATGTCTTTCTTTTTATTTCATTAGAAGATACATTAGACTAAATATAAATATTTTATGAGGTAAAGATTAAATAAGGGACATAATGATGATGGTTTTTAGAACAGTTTGAAAATATATACTCAGGATATATATTACTAAAATGTTTGTTATAGAATCATAGACTCATTAAGGTTGGAAAGAACCTTAAAAATCCTCAAGTGCAAAAGTCTACTAAATATTGTCAGGAACACTAAACCATGTCCTGAAGTGCCACATCTAGACACTTTTTAATCACCTCCAGGGATGGTGATTCCACCACCTCCCTGGGCAGCCTGTTCTAATGCCTCATCACTCTTTCAGTAAAAAAAAAATTCCTAATATCCAACCTAAACCTCCCCTGGTACAACTTAATCCCATTTCCTCTCATCCTATCATTAGTCACCTGGGAGAAGAAACCAACACCCACCTCATTACAACCTCCCTTGAGGTAGATGTAGAGAGCAATAAAGTTTCCTCTCATCCTCCTCTTCTCCACACTAAAACAACTCCAGGTCCCTCAGGCACTCGTCATAAGACATTTTCTCCAGACCTTTTACCAGCTTCATTGCCCTTCTTGCTCCCTAGGTAAGTGAGGGTCAGGTATTTACAGCTACTATGAAGAAAAGTAGCTCTATCCCAGCCAAAACCAGCAAAAGAAGAAAAAGACAGCCCAGTTTTCAGCCATTCTCATAACTTTCACATAGCCATATAGTGTGGGATTCTTTTCACATAACTTTGCTTTTATGCAGTGTAAATATTTACATATGAGTTAGTTAGACACTAGACACTTCATTCAATGTAGAAAAATAGTTACTTTTGGGGTAAAATTCTTATCATCCTACACTAGTCTAAAATAATTCAGATGAACTGTGCACTTAAAGGTATTTTTCTGTCTCCACTGTCCGTGGAAGGAGTCAGTTTTCATTAGCTCAGACACAGGTATCCGCACTATGGACATTTAAGTTAGATTATATTAATCCAGCGCCCGAGAAATGGGACCAGAGGTACAAGATCCCTGTGTGCTCACTGGCTCAAATTAAGGGTAAGAAGGATTGGTCAATTCTAATTTCTTGTGGATATCTGACCCTCACTTACACATTGGAAGAGAAGTTATAGGATTCTGAGCAGTTTTGGAAATCAGTCTCTCCTGCAAATAAATGAGATTTTTCAGCACTCCTGTTTTCATGGTTTATCTTATCCGATGTAAATAATTTACAGTAATATATGTGAGAACAGCTGGTCTGAGTGGGTTGGTGTGAGATTCGGGTCTAAAATGAGGTCTGTCTTTTCTAATGAGGGGCAGTTGAGAGCTACCATATGCTCCTAACTTTCAAATTAGTAGAACCATCTGTTAAACAAGTTGTTATTTTCATTTTTTTTTTTAATTTTAATGATTTTCTTTTATAATTACATTTAATTATTAAGCATTGGTCCTACTTCTAAGTTCTTTACCTGGACATTTCAAAGCTTTTAAAATGAGATTCATCAGGCTTTGACAAATATTTAGATCTCCTTGAAACATTTGAAGATCGTGAACTGCTATCCCTAAGAGTTTAGTTCTTTAGCTATTATCTATGTTCTTTCAGAACAAAAAAACTGTGAAAACCTACAGATCCAAGCTTAGCTATTCATATATTTATGTTTGAAGCCTATTAAAAGCTCCAGACACATTTGTTTTCATGGCAAAAAGTGTCAGGTCTCAGAGAGGTATAAAGAGTATACATGGAGGAAATGTCTATTTCCAAAATTCACGGCCCTATCCATCTTGAAATTTAATTATTTCAACATAAAATAAGTCTGTGACAATATTTTTTAGGAAAAAAACCACCAAACAAACAAACAAACAAAAATCCCCACCATAACCCAAAAAACCACAGCTAAAACCAACACACAGTAAAGAATATTAATTTTATAAATGGAATTGAATTATTCCAGAATTTGATGCATTTAATTATTTTTTGTAAGAGATTAGTTGTTTGGGGTAATTTTGAGAGTGTGTAGCTGTTTAGAAACTTTAACTTTTCTCTAACAGTGGGGTTATATCTTGCTTTGGATATATTAACAACTTCATCTTTTCCATATGTGCACATATTTGTCACATGCAAGTTGGTTATAAAAACTTGCTTATAAGTATTTCATACAACATTGATTACATTCCTTTATTCTTTTTTATCTTTTTTTAATCTTTATACTTTTTTAATGCATTATTTTCTAGAGCAAAAGATCTATAAACCTTTATTTATTTTTATTTTTATTTTTTA